>JASDQU010306256.1:13675-43174 GCA_032191745.1 Picea mariana
GTTAGAATCAAGTAATTGATTAATTAACTACATAACATTGTTGATGTACTCCATTTGAAAATCATGGTAATTGTAAGCATGAGAACATTAATTTAGAAGTAATCCATAAACCAACGTTCACATACTACAAAAATAAACATGCATAAATTGAATAGTCACATTCGTACACATTAACACCACAATATTAAAAAAATGTCTTCCGGTTCAAATTCACATGAAGTAAAAATATTGTCTTGCTACATCTGGAAACCAAAAGCCCTTTCTTATGGACAATCCTCCCAGATTTTATAATGAGGAGTGATTGTTTTCATGAAAGTATTGCAATTATTAACCTAGAGCCATTTTACAAAATGACTCTTCATGTTCCAAATCATAAAACAAGATAACAATAGCAACGAAAGGAGACATCTGGGTACAATTACTGAATTTTATTATCATGAGTTTCTCTGCCCCTAACTTTGATCTTGATATTCTTTCAAGAGGGAATAATATTTCATGATGTCCTCAAGCTTTCTCGATTGGAATTTCTCCACAATTAACTCTCCACGGCAAACTTGGGCGGACACTTCTTGATGTAACTCCTTTGTTGTATTTTTAACAAAGTGTTGGATTTTATTGGTGAGTTGAGTAGGTATTAATAGGTGTTCCTCCAAATATTCTCTTTCAATCTGATTTAAAATTTGTATGCTTACTTGTATTATCTCTTTCCTTTCTTCCACCTCAGCAATTCTCGTCGTGGCATGTGTTGCTTCATAAAAAAGGAGCAACGACTGCATCCTGATTTCTTCCATGAGATCGCTTGAGATTTTCCATAGCCTTATGTAGGAATCATTTGTTGCCTTTTGGGTGGCTTGTACATTCTTGAAAATGGGTTTACAAGTGTCAAAGTATATATGATATCAGAGTCTCTCTCTATCGAAGTATACTGGCAGTGTAGTGGGGGGAGCCTCATACATATCTTGCCAACCGATCATCTTATCTAACACCTCATGGGCTCCCTAATACCTTCCTTGAATCTATACCAGTTTATCGTGTATCCTGAGTTGTTCTTCTCAACCATTTTGGATGTTTCCGAGCAAATTGAGAAATTTTTTCTGCTCAATTGCAAATCTTCCTGTTATCTCCTCAAATAACACAATCAAATTTGTTTATTTAGGTGATAGAAAGTCATCGAAAAATACTTTTCTAAATTTTTTAAGGTTCATTTTTGAGAGCCTTATGTTTGTAATAAAGTTTGAAAAACATTTGATTTGGTTTTTCCTTCAAAAAAATCAAAACTCAAGTTTCGGTGGCTAAGTGTTTTCCCAAAAGGGCTTCTAAGCCACCGAAAGTGGCGAAAAGGATGTTTTTACTATGGTAAGTCATCATTTTCAAATGATGATTCTGAGCGACTGGAGAATCATTTTGAGAAACCAGTGGAGGTTTTTGTTGCTAACATGTCAAAGAACAATAACCTCTCTCATTTTTCCTACACGTATCATATATTGGGAGAATAGAATTCATCTCTATGCCCTAATTTTCGGATCTCAGAATTTCCCTGTTTGACACATGTTTTTGAAATGCAAATCCCGGGAAAATGAAAATGAATCTCAAAGAAATGAGAGAGATTTTTTCTCAAAACAACCCAATCTACATAAATATCTTTCACTTTGTACACAGTGGTTTTGGTTTGAGAGATATACGTCAATCTTTGAGCAATATATTTCCAGAAATTTTTTTCTTTTCCAGCCACCTCACAAATTTGAATTTGAGATAGGGGAAGAGGTTATCAGATCCATCTTTTGAGGATCTGAAAATGCTTGTAAAGTCTATAAAGCCTATCAATTTTATAGACTCAAGAGGTTCCACTTTAGGGGCTCTTAGACACACTTGTACTGAAGCTTCTCATGTTCTTGTCAAATTAATACAAGCTCTTTTGCAATTACATGTTCATATCTACATTTTCCTTTATGTTCTATACTTGTTCTTGGATGTTTAATTCATGTTTATTCTATTTATCTAATACCAGATAGTTGTTATCCTATCTCTGTGTTGATATGTTGAATTGCAAGTATCATTTCCTTGTTATGATTAGCCATTCATATGTGAGTGTTTTATATATGAATATGCCAGCATAGTGAGAATTCTCCATTTATTCACCTGTATTACAAACCCTCTGAACAATGATAGTTAGAAGCCTTGTCTATTTGGTTGAATTTATGCATGTATTGAGTGAGTGAGGTATGATTTAGTCATCTAATTTGATCCATTGAGAGAAACATTGAAAGATTAGTTAAGTTACCAGGCATCTCTGAGATACAACCTAGGAGAGTTTCCTGGAGTGATAACAAATTGGCGTCATTACTGGGGAAAGGAGTTTGAAGCTCAGCTTTCTTTGGAGACGACAAGATCCATATTTTATGATAGACAAAGTCTAGACATATTTTCGGTTGTAATCATCTATCTCGTGACTCCATGAAGGACGGATTCAGTGGCGACTCCATTGCTCAGAAATTTGTTGGCGACTCCACTGGTATGAAATGAACAAGATCTTAGCGAAAAGGTATGCCTTTTGTGATTTTTCCAAGATTGTTGGTTTCCCTAATCTAGTACCTAGTAGAGATGAATGGGAAGGTATTCTTCCTACATTTAAAGGAGCAAATTGGGAGGTTTCGGTTGAACATCTGCTAGATTTCCATGAGTTTGTTCATGAACATCAAATTGTGCATGAAGATGTCAAGATCAAGCTTTTCAGATATTCTTTGAAGGGAGCATCCCTTGATTGGTGAAGATCTCTTCCAGCTTCAAGCATTCACTCATTGGCAAGTTTTCATTATGCTTTCCATTTGTTTTGTAAAGATGAATTTCTAGCTGAAAGTCTCTTTGAAGATTGTTGTGATGAATTTGAAAAGCATGTTCAGTAGGAAGTGGTATTTTCTTTTGTTTGTCAAGATGAAAACTATGTTGTTAAAAAAGATCTTCATGATACAAATGATTATAATGGGAATTACATAGTTGTAGATGAATCAGGCCTTATCTCTGTTGCACCTGCTGCCTTTGATTTGCATGAAGAAACAATTAGAGAAGAAGATTTTTCTGAACTTTTTCAAGAGGTTGCCTATGATATGTTTTCACCTGTGATTGGAGAGAAGGATCTGAAGATTGCTTGTCTTTCTTTGCAAGATACAAAAGTTTTATGTTCACCTATTTTTGCTAAGTATGCAGATGGAGAAGAGCAGATTTCTGCATCAAATAATGTTGACTTGAGCAGCAATCAGCCAATATATGATATTTATGAATCTGATTTCGACGAGCCTTTTTCTTTGCCCATAAAGGAACAACATCATGTTGTAGTCAACCATTCCATGTTGGCAGAAGACATTGAATATGATGAGTTTAATCTGGCTGAATATTTCAGGTCTTCTCTTCTATTTATAATGCCTCATGAACAGAAAATTGAAATCACCTACGAAGAAGATACCGAAAAAGAAGGGATTAATAGTCCAATCAGCTCACAGCTATTTTCAGATTTGCAGGAACCAGTTCATGGCAGCTATATATTAGAGGTTGAAGAAATTCTTGAACAACAAGCAGAGGTAGTTGTGTTTGGTTATCAATCTCTTTCTTCTTTCTATGATCCAGTGGCCATCTACATGGAGATGTTTTTTACGGAAGTCTTCAGTTGTAAAATTTTTGGAATTAAAGTAGATGGTGATTGTAAGTATGTATTGCAAGTTGAAATTCTGCTACACATAATGATGTTTTATCTTAATTTTATCTGCATGCAAAGGATTCTTGTAATTAGTCCGATGTTATCATGGCTTCATTGGAAGCATGATGTCACATGATGAGCATGTTTTTACTGTTAAGAGAAAGAATAGGTAGAGAATAAGCTCGCCATCAAGCATGGTTGGAGATTTTTTTAGTTATGAGTCCAACTGTGAATAAAGCCATGCGCCAAGCTGTAAGGGTTTGGGTGTCTTACGTTCAACAAATCGACAGTCCGGGAAATGATGAAGCCAGTAGCTAGATCCGAAGTAAGGAATAGCAGAAGGGTGCCTCCTCTACTTTGGGAAAATGTCAGTTAGCTATAGATGTCATTGTATTGCCTCTTTCTGATAAAATTTGACATCATAAAAAATATTAATGACCTGCTACTGTCGATATTGGGAGATATATGACTGGGTAACATGAGTATGGTTAGGCTTTTTCTCTGTTTATAGATTATCATAGATCTTCGAAGTAAGATGGAGATTCCAGGTCACGAATAAAGGAATAGTGGGATGATTTAATTTGCAAGATTGGTTTCGGCCAGCCATGTCTCAGCTTCAACAGATCCATGATATAGGTGCCAGCTTTGCAAACATGGAGGGTCGTGTCTTATAAATACACCAATATGATAAACAAGTTGTTGTTGAACATTTGCAGGTGTCAAGGGGAAAACATTGGATCAACATTTCATTTGTGGCGGCTACAAGATTGGGTTTTTCTGCATGAATATAACCTACAGGGGATGAGCATAGAGAAATGGAAAAAACCTATTATAGGTATTTAATGAGATGTTTTAGATCTGTTACTCTATTCCTAATTAAAGCTTGGCAATTGTATTGCATGGTAGAGTAGGTCATTCAGTTACACATTTGTCATGGGCATGTGGGATAAAATTGCTAAGTGAACCACATTTGATTTGTCTTATATGCATGAATGCAGTCCTCGTAAATATATAAATGGAGACATCAATCCCACAAATGTTTTGTTGGATAACAATTTGCAGTCATATATCTCAAATTTTGGCCTGGATTGTGGCATTTACATTACAGGCAAAGAACCTTGCTCAAGCTGCAGAAGCCCAAAAGAGCAGCCTTGAAGATTAGAAAGCTGGGAGAAAATGCATTTTGCAATTTTGAAGATTAGTTTCAAAACATAACTTTCGGTGGCTTAGGCGTGCTTTCACAACTGTCCTTAGCCACCGGAAGCAGAGCTTTTGGTGGCTTACGGGTTAGAATTATGGCTTTTTACCCACCGAAAGCACAGAGAAGGGAAGAATGGTATTCTTTTTGCACAGATCTGACTTTTGCGGATCCAAACATCTTGAGGATGGTTTATAATGTTAGATAATAATTAAGGGCATCATTATTAATGTTCTATTTCAATTTTGGAGGTGTCCGTGAGATGAAGAAGATCATTTTGCTTGTCTGTTTTTGGTAAAAAATGACCGGTTTTGCCAAGGTGGCAATTTCGAATTTTCCCTCAAGCAATGGAGATCTACTACAGCTGTTGAAGACTATAAAGGACATGGAGATCATTTAGATAAGATATTGACCTATTAAAAAGGATATTTTCCTATTCTCATGAATCTGTTTTTGACTTTCCATTTTAAGTAAATTTGATCCAGTTTTCCAAGATCTAGATATATTTTGTAAAGACTACAGGCGGGCTACACACAGACTACAGGTTTGCAGGGGATCAGTTCTAAAGGCCAAACGACTCCATAACACAATGGTAAAGGCTATAGGCAAGTTACAGGTTTGCAGAAGATCGATTGTATAAGCTAGATGACTCCATGCCCAATGCTAAAGGTGACTGGAACTACTAGGTTCTTGGAAACCTCGCAGGGAGGTTTTCATCCCCAAAAGGAGTCAGATGTTATCTCCTCAAATAACACAGTCAAATTTGTTTATTTAGGTTTTAGGAAGTCATCGAAAAATACTTTTCTAAATTTTTTAAGGTTCATTTTTGAGAGCCTTATGTTTGTAATAAAGTTTGAAAAACATTTGATTTGGTTTTTCCTTCAAAAAATTCAAAACTCAGGTTTCAATGGCTAAGCGCTTTCCCAAAAGGGCTTCTAAGCCATCGAAAGTGCAGAAAAGGTTGATTTTACTGTGTTGAGTCATCATTTTCAAATGATGATTCTGAGCGACTGGAGAATCATTTTGAGAAACAAGCGGAGGTTTTTGTTGCTAACATGTCAAAGAAAAATAACCTCTCTCATGTTTTCTACAGGTGTCATATATTGGGAGAATATAATTCATATCTAAGCCCTAATTTTTGGATCTCAAAATTTCCTTGTTTGACACATGTTTTTGAAATGCATATCCTGGGAAAATGAAAACGAATCTCAAAGAACTGAAAGAGGTTTTTTCTCACAACAAACCAGTCTATAGAAACCTCTTTCATTTTGTACACAGCAGTTTTGTTTTGAGAGATATGGGTCAATCTTTGAGCAGTATATTTCCCGAGATTTCTGTCTTTTCCAGCCACCTCACAAATTCAAATTTGAGATAGGAGAAGAGGTTATCATATCCATCTTTTGAGGATCTGAAACTTCTTGTAAAGGATTAAAGCCTATCAATTGTATAGACTCAAGAGGTTCAACTTTAGGGACTCTTAGACACACTTGTATTGAAGCTTCTCATGTTCTTGTCAAATTAATACAAGCTCTTTTGCAATTACATGTTCAGATCTACATTTTCCTTTCTGTTATATACTTGTTCTTAGATGTTTAATTCATGTTTATTATATTTATCTAACACCAGATAGTTGTTATTCTATCTCGATGTTGATAAATTGAATTGCAAGTATCATTTCCTTGTTATGATTAGCAATTCATATGTGAGTGCTTTATATATAAATCTGCCAGCATAGTGAGAATTCTCCATTTATTCACCTATATTACAAACCCTCTAAACAATGATAGTTAGAAGCCTTGTCCATTTGGTTGAGTTTGTGTATGTCTTGAGTGAGTGAGGTCGGATTTAGTCATCTAAGTTGATCCATTGAGAGACATTGAAAGATTAGTTAAGTTACCAGGCATCTCTGATATACAACCTAGGAGAGTTTCCTGGAGTGATAACACTTTCGCTTATCTCTAGTGCCTGGGTTTTGATAGTATCCACAACAAGTGTAGATGTTTTGTTCGCCCTCTTGGATGTTTTGAGTTTTTGTCTTTCTGGCTCTAATTCTCTATTATGGGTGTCTCGCTGGGTATTGATCATTATTTTGAACTCTACATTCATTTGATCTCTCTGCGGTTGTAGGGCTATGTTCAATTTTTCTACATTGAGAGTGTCAACTACTCTTGCAACGTTCTCAAACTCTGAAGTAAGTTTGTATTTCAGATCTCTTAATTCTACCTCCAACTCTATCACCCTGATTTTGGTAGTGTTTAGGGAAGTGGATACTTCAAGGATAGACGAGGTTGTTAGTCCTGCAAAAGCATGGAGTGTAGAGGCTTACTGAATGACATTCTCTTCAGGATCGGACCTTACCTTCCATTCCAATATTCTCCCTACAGACGACTTGGATCCGGTGTCTTCTCCTCTTTTCCTTTTACTTGATCTCTTCTCAATACTCCTCGTTTTATTGTCATAATATTAGTCTCCAATAGCAACCACAGTTCCATCAAAATTCAAGTCTTGAGAAGAAAAAGAAGAATCCCCCGAAATAACATTGAGAGGAGTGTATTCTTGATGTGGCATGCTCACAATACCCAAATCGGGTGTTGATGGAGTGTTCGGGGTCTGACTCAAATCCTGCAACTAACTTTGTTTCGACATCTCATCTGCCTTTTTCTTGGCCTCGGCTTCTTCAGCTGCCCATTTAGCTTCAGCTTCGTCGACCAATCTCTTGGCCTCTACCTCATCAACCAATTTATTTTCCTTGGCTTCTTCATATTTCTTATTTTGAACTGCAGCATGTTCTACCTTAAGTTCATTTTCTTTTCTAATTCTTTCCTCCTCAGCTTGCCTTCTTTTATATTCTTCCTCACCTTGGAGTCTCTTATGTTCCAAATTTTCCTCCTTTCTATATTGTTCTTGCTCTTTAACGTTGTTTTCAACTTGTTCCTGTTGGAGCAATATCTAGAATTGGTCAATAGTCACTCTCTTCATTTCCTCTTGTTCACATTCAAGCTCCTACCTACCAGCATCATTGTGTAACTTTTGTAGGGATTCTTCATACCATTGTATGCCTTTAAATATGTCTTCATCAAAATCAACCACACGGATGTTGGATTGGGTGAGCCCAACAGATCTGACATGGCTGACTACAAGCTCATGTGGGTCATGGCCTTTAGGCTCTCCTAGGCGTAGGTGTATCTCTTGTAGAATTTATTCCTCCTTTCTTGGATGTGGGTCGTTGGAAATGGTGTAGTTCCCTATGTGAATTGGGAAAACATGCCAGATATTTTTGTTGCTAATTATGAGAAATGAGGTGACTCCTAACCCCGTGGTTTGGTACGAAATCTCTCTCATCAACAAATGGTCTGGGAAAAAGTAGGGTAAAAGGTGTGGGGATTTGGTGGTGCCATACACCCTAATATATAAATAGTATTTACATAAGAACCAGTCAACTATACCCTTCATCCCAGTCCTAGCTTCAAAGGAAATCCTATGTCATGGAAAACCAAAAATAATAGAGTGTAGAGGGGCTAGGAAAATATTACAAATGTCATAAAAATATCTCTTGTAATTAATGCTCCAGATCTCAGAGCAGTACACATGAATAGGGGGTTGGTTTTGGTCCTAGTTCCACCCTAGTTTAGGAAATTGCACATAGTAATATATAACATCAATTAGGTAGGAAAACATGTAAAAACAAGGTTTTTTCGTACCTGAGATGTTCTTCATATAGAGACAGATGTTGAAGGCTAAGATGTCTACCCAGTTGAACACTTTTCCTATTTTGACAATGGTATGGGATAGTGGTAGGAAATCAGTTTGGAAGTGTGTGCTTTTCTCTTCACCATAAAGCCGGAATAGCATGGCTACTAACAACTTATACGGTGCCTTGATCCTGTGGGTGGGAACCAACATTTGTCCTTTTTTTAGAGTATCATCCTTGTCATCCCACCAATGTTTCATTAGCTTCACTGGTCCTTTGTTGACTTGGGTGAATCCTTTCAAAAATGGCTCATTGAGAGCACATGTGGGAGTGGGTAGATGGTACCTCAAACCGATGTCTTCGGGCCTTAGGGAGGCCACACAGTTCCCCTATTTTCTCACGATGGTTGTGGTGTTTACGTTGAATTACTTGAAGCATCATTGTGCAGCCTCATTGTATGGGAAAATAGTTGGTCGGACAACAACTAGATGAATGTCACTTTTTTGGATGTTTCGATATATTTCTATGTGCTCGTCCTCGACAGAAAAAATCACCCGAGTTGAAAATTCTCTAGATCTCCTCATATACGGGATTGTGGTATTCACTAATGTGGGGGGTAGTGTCCTTCACCAGGGCCTCAGTCAGGCGAGACGACGTTTCAGGGGAGGAGGCTGAATATACGTAAACAGAACCTTTGGTCTTCTAGGATTTTGGCTCACCATGATAGAAGGTTTATTAATCCTGCATCATTAGATTAATAAGTGAATTAACCTATGGAAATATTATATGGCAACATGAAAAGAACAACTATTAAACAGTAAAATAAACTACCTATAATTGAGCCGAGGAAATGGTCACACAATACACTTAGTGAATAAAAGGAAAACAACGTTTACAAACTTTTGGAAGAATATTGGTCATAAAATAAGGGTTTATAGCCATTAAGAGGTATTAAAACTCTCGTAAAGTGTCGTAAATTGTATGTGTATGGAATTTTTTACTAAATCCAACCTCAGTCTCTGCCATTAATGATTATTAAGAGAGGAAGTTTCCCAAATCCATGTATTGGAGTCTACAGGGGATTTGAATTCGAAAAGATAACCATCAGAGTCGTAGGATCATATTGGGAAAACTTCAGGATCAATTTGAGGTCCAACAGGAGGGGTATCAAGAGAATATTCCCTTTTATCTAGAAAGGTGTGTCGATCTGACGCGTGTGTAGCATTATGGAGAAGTTGGGACCCGTCGAAGTTGTGGCGTCGAAGGTTGTTGAGGTAAGGTTTAAATTAAACTTTGAAGATAGTGTATCAAAGGAATATTCCCTTATCCTAGAAATATGTTCCAAACAAGAAATCTGAAAGGCTTGGAAAGATGCTAACGGAGTTCAGGTTTCAGAGTCTGAAAGGATGAGGGACCAATTGGACTCCCATGAGGATGGTATCGAAGAAATATTCCTTTGATACCTTGGGTAGTCAAGAATCCCGAAAGAAAAAAGAAGATAAGTTATTCAAGATCCGTGAGTGGGAAAAAGGGCCAATCTTAAGATGCCACCGGGTGAGGTCACGATCAAACATGTCGTATCGACTTAGGGGTGTTGAGTACACATTGGATTTGAATCTGTCAGACTATGGGATGGCACATAAGGAGTGAAATTTATGTGTTGGAGCTATCAGAGCACGAGGGTCGGAGTCTCGAGTGGTGGGTGGAGAGAAATACTCCGACAAAGATGATTTTGACAGACCCCTTTCCGATGAGTTGAACATTGGAAAGGTTTTTGTCAGAATGAAATATATTGTGAGTGTTACGAATCCATCATGACTTAGGATGAAAGTGAAAGAGGGAGATGTATCAGGTCGTTTAAGTAAAACAGGGATTAGGTTCTTACTTTCAGAGGGAGGAACGATAAACTTTGGGTAGAAGGGTTGAAGAGTGTAGTATCAGGGGAACTATTTTTGACTGCATCCTATGGGATGTTATTCACGAAGAATCCATATATTATAGAAGTGATAGAAAATGTTTACCATGCTCATACCTTGTTAGTGAAGTAGAAATGTATTCCTTGTAAGAAAAAATTAAGAATATAAGCGGGGCCCATTTAAAGAAAAAATAAAATGGGTTGTTGTGGGAGGTAAGCCACAACACTAGGAAAGGGTATTATTTTTTTATTATGCAAAGTGTGATGTTTTTTATAGTCCACTTCCTTCAAACAATTTTCATTCATTTATTTTTATGTAGGAATCCGATTCATGACTTATGACAAAAAATTTGCATGTATTTTCATCAATAAACTTCCATCAAACACATTATATCTTATCCCAGGACACAAATGATGGGAGGGGTGATATGGGAATTCTTATTATAAATGGAGATAGAAATACAAATAATACAACTATTGGTTGTTGTAGCAGCTACAAAATACTAGAAAACACACCATACATAAAGCGAAAACTTAGAATGATGTCTCTGTCTCCTCCAAAATCATTGTTGACTGCTCAAGGGTGCTCCAACTACTAGATGTCCTATATCAGGCCCACATACTGCATTTAGGGTGCTTGGCCCCTTTTCAATTTACCTCTATGATATATCTAAGGCCCTCATGACCCTCCCACACCTCGTGTCTCTACAAAAGAGGTGTCACGGCCCTCTTCCTATCCCACAACTCAACAGAATTGGGCATGTGGCCCTCTCCAATCCCTTACACCATAGAAAGGAGGCTCGTGGCCCTCCTACAATCCACACGGTCTGCTCTAGAGGCCTGACAACCCTTTTCCAAGCTAACACGACTAATAATACCCTCATACTATAATAAATCCCTCCATGGCCAACTACAGGACGTCAAAGATGTTTTCTCGATCTGAAATTAATGGGACGTGACTCCCTCAATGGAAGAACTAACACCCTTACAATCTATCAAACCTCCACAAATCCTCACAAGTTCTTCCTTATGCCAGGGACCTACAAAAAATAAGATCAGCCTCCTTAACTGCCTCCACAAATCTTCCAAGAAATTTGTTACTCTTGTATACTGATGACAAATGGTGTGATGTAGCCCCAATGGAAAACCCCGAATGGATTTTCTATAAAATGTTTAGCTAGGGTGAATATTGCACCACAGAAACCAAACTAGCAATGGTGGAAGGGATTTTCCCAAACCCCAACGAAAACCTTGGCTCCAAGAGCAGTTCCAAACAAGAGATCAAATCATATTGTTGAATTGAAGAGATACCCCTATTTTTATTCTCCGTTCGAGCCTTCTATATCTTTCCCCTTTTTGACCAAATCAAACCTCACCCTTATTTCTCCTTTAATTTTCACTTTAACATTAAAAATTAATTTTTAATGTTTAAGTAATTAATAATTTATCTATTTATTTAATGTCACTTTAGAAACATGACACTTTCTAACCCAGTGACACTAAATAAATCTTCTGACTCCCTTTTTCCACTGCCTATAGCCTACGAGAGTCGTATAGGCTACTAATTCATCCTTTCTCATGATCAATTGGAAGGGGACATTAGAATCCTCCCTTCCCGAGATTGCTTGACCTCAAGAAACTCCAAATTGGGATGGAGCATCCTCTACGGGAAAACCTCTCCAAATGATCGAGTACTCCCGAATGACTCTAATCCTCATGCTCCTCTCTCTGACATCAACAATCTTCTCTGGAGTTACAACCAAATTCCCCTCCTCATTCAATGGAGGAATATTTATCGAGGTGGTGACATGCTGTCCCAACGCCTTCTTGAGTCAAGATACATGAAAGGCGTTGTGGATCCTGCCACCCTATGGCAACTCCAACTCATATGCTACCTCTCTGACTCTCTTGATCACTCTGTAGGGTTCGTAGAAGCGAGGCTTCAAATTCTCTATGCCACTCTTCTTTAGTGAATACTGTATGTAGGTATGTATCCTGAGAAAGACTAAGTCCCCTACCTCAAAGTGTTGCTCCACTTTGTACATGTCTGCGTACATCTTCTGCTGATTTTTGGTGACCTACAAGTTCTCCTTCAGATCCCTCAAGATGTCATGAATCTCCTACAACCAATGTTTGTCTTTGGGGGATCTGATCTCCCCAAATTACAAATCCACAAATGGGGCATCTTAGCTATATAATTCCCTAAATGGACTCATTCTGATGGACATGTGATAAGTGGTATTATAACAATGCTCCCCCAGATGCAACCACTTTAACCATGCTCTATGCTGCCCTGACACATAGTTCCACAAATATCCCTTAATCAATTTGTTCATGATGTTCATCTGCCCATTTGTATGAGGATGATATTTGGTGCTATGTGTCAACTCCATCCCTGATAACGAGAACAAGTCTTGCCAAAATGCGTTGAGAAACCTATTGTCTCGGTCACTGGCGATGTATCTTAGAAGACCATGTAGCATGAAGACGTCCCCTTATCTAGGTGGATATTGGTGGACACCCACCTATTCCAACTAGCTCACATATAGATGTCTTTTTGGCATCTTCAGTTTTCATCTTGATAGTTTTTTTCTAGCTTTTCGGGTCCCAAACTTCTGGGGCCGTTTTGAGGCCCTAAACAATGTTTTTGGGGCCCACCCCAATCCCATTGTAACTAGAGTCAAATTGGGATGGCATAATGTGTAGTTCCGATGAACCTTTCCAATGAGATATCATGCACCTCAAACGAAGATCATATGCAAAAGTTACGACCCCAGAAGTTGAAGTACCAACTTACCCCAATGGGGCCCACGTGACTTTTGGTGCTTCATCCCCTAGGGTTAGGTTTTTGGATGTCTAGGGTTTTGTAATTCATGTTTAATGTAAAAAGGATTTTGGAGCCTCATTTTACTCATCTTCTTGCGAATGAATGCAACCATCACATCTCTTCTCAGAGATAAGACACCACCATTCTAGCAAGCCTGTTTCATTCTGCATTTTACAGTTTCAACATATTTCTTTATTGAATAGGAGCCAAGTTTTATTGTATCTTTGTTATTGTTCATTATATCTCTTTTTTAATAATATAGATCTGTATTCATTTCATTCTTCTCATAAAATCCATATCAGTGGTATCAGAGCGGTATGCTCCTTGTTGTTCTCAGTGCATGTCCCCGACAAGGTTAGAGTACAAAGAGTTGGGTCTCAAGCTTGTTTCTCTTGAGGAAAAGATCTATCACACGCCCAAGTGATCTTCCATGGAGGGAGAAAATAAAGATGATGGGATAGGATATCCTTTCAATTTTTTGCTCGAGGAATCCCTGGTGCAACAAAGGAATGAGATGATGGATATTTTTGCGCAAATCCTTTGATGGCTATCAATAGGCGACGGATCTTCCTTGAGTGGATGCACCACCCCCTTCAACGTACATATCAACCCTTATATTCCTATATTTGAAGGTCAGATAGATGCATATGCTATAGACAAATGGTTGAATCTTCTAGAAGGGTATTTTTCTATCCATAACTTTTCCAATAGAGAAAATATTACATTTTCACTCCTCAAAGCCATCCCCCATGTCAAATATTGGTGGGAGAATTTTTTTGAGAAAAAGGAAATAGAGGAACCCTAATTATTTACAGTTGCACTCACCTAGGATTCCTTCAGGGATGCTATTAAGGAACAATACTACCATGTTGGAAGTTATGACGACCTGTATACAAGATGGACCACACTGCTGCAAGAAAGGGACCAAACAGTGCCGGAGTTCACAAATATTTTCCATACCTTTCACACCAAGTTGGGTATCAAATATTATGAGTGACATCTGGTGCTCAAGTATTGTGGTGGTATGCATTTATGCATCTAGACAAAAATGGATTTTCTAGACATCTCATCCTTAGGCGCGGCCTATCGATACATTATCAAAATCAAGCAGAAGCTTAAGCAAAAGACACTACAGTTTGGGTCTGGGAACCCCCCACAATAGAAGAAGGGCAAGGGAAGCCCCAACCCACAGAAAAAAGGGTAGAGAAAAGATGGACAACCTTAGGAAAACTAGTCTAAGATGCAAACAAAGAATATGGACAGCATCAAGACACTGAGAAGTGGTGTGACTTCCATAAGAGCCCCTGGCATAACATTGTTGATTGCCACTCAAATCATTCATTGGTAGCGGAGGTGAAAACCCCTTAATCAGATGCGGGTTTTGACTCAGAGCCAGAACCAAACAAGGGAAGATGGATTATTCATGCAGAATCGAGTGCCATCATTGCTACCACCAAGATCCAACTCGATGAACCTGATGAACCAGAGGAAAGAGAGAGCCTCTTTCATTCATAGATGTGGTTGAAGGGTACTCCACTGCACTTCATCGTTGATAGTGGTAGCCTGAAGAATGTCATATCAGTGGAGCTCATCAAGCGATTGGCCCTACCGACAACCCCGCACCCGCAACCATACACCATAGGATGGCTTTGCCAAGGAAGAAATATTCATGTCAACCAATAGTGTCGCCTATCTTATGACATCAATCCCTTCAAAGATGAGGTATTGTGTGATGTTTCTCTCCTTTAAGTTTGTGATGTTATTTTGGGCCAACCTTATTGATGTAAACATCATGATGTATATGAGTCTAGGCCTCATAGTGTTATTATTACTTTGGACAAAAAATTGTACAGGATAACTGAAGTAGTCCCACCTACTGCCATTTCCTTGATCTATGTCAAGCAATGCAGGAAGGTCATCTCTCAGACCAGGAAGTTTGTCTTCTTTGTGATTCATTCTCAAAGTGAGCAGAAGGTTGTAGACACATCCATGGCCTCTGCAATCAAACTCTCCACACAGCGAAATAAAGTAGATAAGATCATGGAAGAATAAAAAGACATCTTCTTTTCACCCACTAGGGTATCTCTACACTGTCAGGTCAAGCATTCAATCAATTTGACCCCCGACGCACCACTACCCAATGGGCCAGTCTATCTCTGCTCTCTATTAGAAAATGAGGAGATCTAGCGTCAGATCCAAGAACTACTCCAAAAGGGGCACATCTAACCTAGTTCATCATCGTACGGAAGCCCAATCGTGCTTGTGTAGAAGAAAGACGGTACCTGACAACTCTGCATTGATTACCGATCCCTAAATAAAATACCAGTCGGGAACCGATACTTGATTCCCCGAATCGAAAATCTCCTTGACTAGCTCAAGGGGGAAAAATACTTCAGTAAGATTGATTTGAAGTCTAGCTACCATCGGGTCCCAATAGAATAGAAATATGTATGGAAAACGGCCTTCAAGTCCAAAGAAGGTCTTTTTGAATGATTGGTCATTCCCTTTGGTTTGACGAATGCCCCAACAACTTTCATGAGGATGATGGATGATATCTTGTGGCATTTCACCAATTATTTTTTGGTAGTGTATCTGGATGACATCCTCATCTACAACAAGAATTGGGTGGAACAATTGCAGCATATTCAACAAGTTATGCACACTCTGCGGAAACACAAGCTATATGCAAATTTGGAAAAATTATCCTTCGGCATGGACAGGGTCTAGTACCTAGACTACATTGTTTATGGGCATGGGGTGCATGTGGATCCAGCCAATATCTAGGTCATTCGTGACTAGACAACCCCAACCACACTCACTGAGCTTCAGATCTTTTTAGGCCTTGCCAATTTATATCGTAGGTTCGTGTTGGGATTCTCCCATATTGCATGGGCCCTCAGCCAAGTAACCAGGGGTGGAGGTAAGGAAAGGTTTGTGTGGGGCCTGTCACAACAACAAGCATTCGATTATTTGAAGCAGCGCTTATGCTCATCCCTATTTCTTTCATTACCCAACTTGAAACAACCCTTTGAGATCGAGACAGATGCTTCAGACTATGTTGTGGGAACAGTTCTCACTCAGCAAGGGAACCCCGTCGCCTATCATAGTGAGACACTATTAGATGTCGTATGTAAGTACCATACTTATGACAAAGAACTGTATTCCATTGTGAAAGCCTATCACTATTGGAGGCATTACATTCTCGAGAAGGATACAATCATCCACATCGATCATAAGTCGTTGCAGTTCATGCAAACTCAGGGAAAATTGTAGAATGACCACCATCAAAAGTGGTCCACATACTTGCAGTAGTTCAATCTAAAGATCTAGTATAAGATAGAAAGCACCAACCATGTTGTTGATTGCCTCAGCCACCCTCTACTTTCAACACTCACCACGGTGCTAAACTCCTACGGCCACTAGACCTTCGGATGGCCCCAACTCTATGAGAGAGATCCTAACTTCGCTAACACCTACCAAATGTTGGATGCAAACACAACTGTCACTGATTTCCATATTCAGGACAAGATGATGTGCCATATGGGCCATCTCTGCATTCCATCAAGCGAGCAAGAGAAGTTTATTTTGGAATCCCACTACAATAGGGTGGCAGGAGACTTCAGCATAGAAAATATGGTGGCCATGTTGCAGAAACATTTCTATTCGTCGAAACTTCAACCGGATGTCAGCAAGTATATTAGGTTTTGCATTGCCTACTATGTTTCCAAACCAGCTATTAAGAAATAAGGAATGTACACCCCTCTGCCTATTTCTGGAAGGCCCTGGGAATCCATCTCGATGGACTACATGTCGGGAATTCCATTAACCAAGCAAGGAAATTACTGTGTTTTTATGGTGGTTGATCGTTTTTATAAAATGGAAACTATGGTTGCCTGCAAGAAGAGAATCACAGCAGAGGCCACTGCCAAGCTCTTCTTCAAACGAGTGTGGATACATTTTGGGATACCACAAACCATTGTATCAGATCGAAACAATTGGTTCCTTAGCACATTCTCGCCGATCCTCTGGTCACTGCTAGACACCAAGCTCACCAAGTCCACAGCCTTCCACCCTTAGACAAATGACAAAATCGAGGTCATCAATCGGATGATTGTGAATATCCTTCCCATGTAAAAGTACAAGAATCCCCACACCTGATATGATATTCTTCCCTATGTTCAACACAAACACAACAAACCCACACATAGCTCCACTAGCCACAGTCCCTTTCAGGTGGGGTTGGGATTTCAACCATTGGGTCCCATGGACGTTGCACTACCCCTTGCATCCACCTAGACAAACTCGTCACATGCTCAAACTGAAGCCGACAAAGCTACCCAGTTCATTGAGTAGATCCATCACATCTGCCAACAGGTTCATGATATTTTGCAGAAGTCCAATGCCAAGTACAAGCAGCGCCATGATCAACATCAGGTGCCACACAAGTTTCGGGTGGGAGATAAAGTTTGGTTGCACTTGCAAAAAGAACGCCTTACGGGACCCCATCAAACACATCATCCACTCTGTTATGGACCTTATACCATCACCATGGTTTTGGGTGACAATTCTTTTGAGTTCAACTTTCCCCCCTTCCTTGGATTTCACCCAGTGTTTAATGTGGACCTCCTTTGGCCATACTTTCCACCATTATTGGACACCTCAGAGGTAGCAGAACAATTGACACTGACATGGCTCAACTCTGACTACATGGAACATTCATCCAAAGATCAGATCATGGAAACACAAGTCAAGAGAACTCGCCAACAGAAATTTCAGCTTTATCATGTTGTCAAAGTAAGGCAGCTCCTGCACCAAGGAAAGTGGCTCACCCAGGGCCAAATTCAACAGACATTTCCTCATCTAATGGGGGAACTCAACAAAATGGAGACCATTGCTTCCTAAGGGGGAAGTATTAATCCAGGTGGATATAGGTGGCCACTCACCTATTCCAACTAGCTCGCATACAAATGTCATCTTGGTAGTTTCAATTTTCATCTTAATAGTTTTTTTCTAGCTTTTCGGGTCCCAAATTTCTGGGGTCATTTTGAGGCCCTAAACAACATTTTTGGGGCCTTCCATAGTCACACATTATACAAATGTAGAGTGTGTTGACATAATCTGTAGTCCTTGGATATTCCTTTCAAACGGGCTATCGTGCGCCTAAAACAGAGATCGTATGCAAAAGTTATGACCTCGGGAAAATGATGTACCAACTTACCCCAACGGGGCCCACATGAATTTTGGTGCTTCATCTCCTAGGGTTAGGTTTTTTGATGTCTAAGGTTTTGGAATTCATGTTTCATGTAAAAATTCTTTTGGACCCTCATTGTACTCATCTTCTTGCGAATGAGCGCGACCGTCACATCTCTTTTCAAAGATAAGCCACCACCATTCTAGCAAGATTGTTTCAGTCTGCATTTTACAGTTTCAACATGTTTCTTTATTAAATAGAAGCCAAGTTTTACTATATCTCTATTATTTTTCATTGTATCTCTGTGTTAATAATATAAATATGTATTCATTTCTTTATGCTTGTAAAATCTGGATCATCCCAGAAGAATGTGTCTACCACCTAAGATGCACTATACTCTGAAGGAATGGTGAAGAAATGTGCATGCTTAGTCAATCTATCCACCACCACATAGATATAGTCCTTGCCTTGTACCTTTGGCAACCCTGTAATGAAGTCCATGGAGATGCTCTCCCACTTATGCTTTGGAATAGGTTGTGGTTGAATTAAACCTATAGGGTGTCCAAGTTTAAATTTTGTTTTGTTGAAAAATCACGCACTCCCTCACATATCTTAGTACATCCTCCTTGATACCCTTCCAAGAGAATATCTCCCTCGCCTACTTATAAGTATTCATATACCTTGGGTTCCCTACCAGTGGTGCATCATGAACTGCTCTCAGAATCTTATCCTTGAGTGTGGACTTAGGGATAAGATAGATCATCTCCTTGTAGTAGATGATGTTATCCACTACCTTGTATGGGTCATCTTGGATAATACCCTCCATCATCTCACAAGGAAATGTATTTTTGGAGTACTTGAACAAGAGAACTACCATCCTTGGTTTTTTTTTGATGTGTTCGTTGTACCGGGGATTCAACAATACATGCCCAGAAACCTTGAGAAGTTCCTACCGAAATTCGACCCTAACAAAAAAAATTCAGCTGAAAACCATGTAAAGAAATTCCTACTAGCTATTAGATTATGGAACATTTGACATGAAAACATCGTTTGTCATTTATTTCCCCTTATGTTTGAAGAGAAAGATTCAACCTGGTACTTCTCTCTAGAAGAAGCCTCCATTACCAATTGGAGAACCTTCAAAACCATTTTTCTCTAGAAGTTTGGGGAAAATAAGACACCAGAAACCCAGGTTCTAGAACTCTCGAGAGTCAAGATGGATTTGAAAGAATTAGTGATTGATTACAATCAATGTTTCCTCACTCTATTGAAATGAATCCAACGTGCCTCTAAACATGTTGAAGATGTAACTATCGAATTCTACACCTCTGGTTTACTTACATCCATGGCCATGTATGTAAAAAACTTTGAGAAAGGCACTCTAGAAGAAGCTTTCCAGGAGACCCTTAAATTTGAAATGAATATGATGAGTTTAAAAGGGAGTTCTAACTTAGAGTCCTCTAAAGAAAAAGATAAGAGTTAATCTTCTATGTCCAAATCCAGTGAAGATAAAAGGCCTTCTAATCCAATGGATATGGAATCTCTTCAGAGGATCATTAAGAAATTATCCAACGATATGATAGACTTGAAGAAAGGTGGTGGAGAAGGATCCTCTAGCCAAAAAACATTCTTTAGGTTCCCTCCAATAAATATAAAAACACTCCACCAACCAATAAAATCACTCCTTCTCAGACAGAAGGCATTAACATGGAAGATATTGTCTAGGCTCTTTAAACTTGGGCTACATAAAATATGACTAAAGTTGATGAAGAAGAAGAAGAAGAAAGTCAAGAACAATAAGAAAAACCTAGGGAATCTCAAGAACCTCAGGAGAAACAATTAAATTTGTTTTGGGATATTGCTTATGGTGGGGATGAAGAAGAAGTAGAAGAGGTACACATGTCACAAAACATTGTTACTACCAGGAGTTCCAGCAAGAAGTCTCATGATGACACCCCCAGTACTGATAATCCTACTTCTCCCACCACTCCCATCACCAAACAATCATCTTCTCCAACCAAAACTACCCCCAATTCCTCCAATACCACATATTCCAACCCTAAAGAAACTAATCAAACACCAAAACCTAGTTCTTCATCCATACCTCTATCCAAGTTGGAATATGATTTCCTAAAAAATATGAAGAAGACTAAGGCCAACATTTCCATGTTTGAGCTTATGAAGATTCCACAAATTCAAGAAAATTTTATTAAAACTCTGCAAGGGAAACTTTCCACTGGCATAAGAGAAATTAATGTTGGACCAAAGAAGGGAACAACCAAGGAAAATTCTTTTAACAATAACACTCCATCTAAGAGCCAAATAACGACAAATGCGTCCCTAACCCAACAAAGGTCCAGATCTACCACCCCACCTTTCCTCATTACTTTTGAAATTTTTAATAGGAATGTTCATAATTGTATGGTAGACTCAGGAGCCTCATATAATGTCATGCCCCTCAAGGTCTGTGAGAAGATTAATGTCAAAATTGAACCATCTGATATTCAAATTATTCAGTTACACAGAACTCGAGTTAAAGTTATTAGGGAATTAAAAATTTTCTTGATCAGGATGATTGCTAATTCAAAAGTTCATCAAACTATTGATATAATAGTAGTAGACATACCTGAAAACTATGGCATGATTTTAAGTCGTGATTGGTCAACCATGTTGAATGGTTACTTTGCTACTGATTGGTCTCATATACGGCTCCCTAATAATGGTAAAATGAATCAGATCAGGATTGAAAGGTAGAGGTATATGAAACATGTTGTTGCTGACCTGAATGACCCAAATGAACTGGTGATGTTTAACAACTCAATTTTGGTTAATTATTCATATGAGACATTTTTTTGGAACTTTACAGTTGAAACATCATCTCTTGCAGAATCTAACACATAATTTGGAATCCTTCATTGCACCCAGATTGTCGAGCCCAAATGTATTATAATAGATCAGACTAACAATCCCTTTGGTGTACAACCTAACATAGTTTCTAAGGACAGAATAGAAATTCTTTTTAACTCTACCAATCCCACTAAATCAAAAAAATATGAAAACTTAAAATCAAATGTTGTTACAGAGAAAGGAGATCCTAACATGTGAACATTATTTTTTGATGGATCCAAATCTTTAAAAGGTGCAGGTGTCGATTGCATATTGAAATATCCAAAAGGAAGAAACACATTAATTTCATGCATACTAGAATTCCCATGTACCAATATTACTAGTGAATATGAAGCTTTATTGCAGGGACTAAGAAAGGAAGTAGATTTGAAAGCTACAAAAATCAAGGTATTCGGTGATTCCAAAATTATCATAAAACAAGGAACACCATTCATTGTCTTTCAAATCCTTTGAAGCATTATCAATTAGAGGTTTGGTAACTGATCAAATCATTTATTGCATTTAACATTAGTTATGTACCTCATTCATTGAACTATGACATTGATTTGTTGTCCAATGTAGCATCCAAGTTAATACCCTCGGATGGATTGATGCCTAACACTTTCTTTGTTGAAATTTTGTAGAGGCCTTCAATCATCTACAACATCACTAATTGGAGACTCTTTGATGATGACCAATAACTTATAAACTTCTTACACCTCAAATATACTTTCAAAGACTCTATTATAGATGAAGGCCAGCATGACCAAGTGGTGAATCCATATACTATTGACCCAGTTCAATCAAATAGCCCATCAGGTTTGGCCAACGGTATCCCCATAAATGTAGTAATATTGGACAAAATCTATGATATCTAGGATAAATTCAAGAAAGTCACCAATTGAAAAACCAACAATTCATCCATGCAGTTTGAAGTGGTGAACTTGGGGACAAATACCACGCCTCAAAATATTAATCTGGGATTGAATTGCTCTCCTAAAGAAAAGCAGTCTTACATCAAATTATTCAAAGAATACAAAGAAATATTTGTCTGGACCTATGAGAATCTCAAGACGTATGACACCAAAATAATACAACAAGTCATCCCCATGAAGCCTCAGACAAAACTATTTCAACAAAAACTAACGAAGATGCACCACAGCCTTGAGCCTCGGGTCAAAGCATAAATGAATAAGTTGTCGGATGCCAAAATCATATTCCTAGACATGCATACTCAATGGATCTCTAACCTGATACCTGTAAAGAAAAAGAATGGGAATATAATAATTTGTATTGACTTCAGGAATCTGAACAGAGCCTTGGAGAAACATAATCACCCAGTACCTCCAATGGAGAAAATTCTACAGTGTGTGTCCGGCTCTGAGATGCTTTCCCTTTTAGATGGTTTTTCTGGTTATAACCAAGTCTTAGTGTCCCATGAGGATCAACTAAAAACAACTTTTAAGACTAAGTGGGGAACATATTCTTGCAAAAAGATGTCACTCAGTCTCATCAATGTTGGAGCGACATTCCAAAGGGCCATGGACATCGCCTTCAGGGGTCTACCTGGAGATTGTTTTGTTGTATATCCTAATGATGTTACTATCTTCTCAAGGGATAGAAAAGACCATATAAATCATTTGAAAAAAGTGTTCAATAGGTGCAGAAGATATGCTATCTCTCTCAACCCTAAGAAATCTGTTTTTGTTGTTGATGAAGGAAAACTACTAGGGTTCATTGTTTCCAAGCATGGTATGAAAATTGAACCTGAGAGAACTTAAGTTATTTCCAAGATCCCTCCCCCTCATAACAAGAAATCCATGCAGTTGTTCCTCGGAAGAATAAATTTTGTGAGATGATTCGTCCCCATTTTTGTAGAAACAGTAAAACCTATGCAAGATATGATAAAAAATAATGTTGAATTCAGATGGGGATATAAAGAAAAATAATCTTTCAATAATATCAAAGAAGACATAGTGAAAGTGCCTGCATTGTTAAGCCCAAACTTCAGTCAAGAGTTCATCCTCTACACCTTCGCTTCTGACATCACATTTGCAGTTGTTTTAACACAGAATAACTGGGAAGGAGATGAATTCCATGTTGCTTTTATGATTTATGGATTACAAGGAGCAGAACTAAACTATCCATAAGTGGATAAACAAGCCTATGTTTTATTTAAAGTTGTCAAACACTTCAGGCCATTCTTACTCAAATCTAAGACCAAAGTTATTGTTCCTTACCTTGTTATCGGGAATCTTCTGGTACATAAAGACTTAGCAGAAAAGAGAACAAATTGGATTACATCTTTACAGGAGTACAACCTAGAGATTAAGCCTGCAAAAATCAATAAAGGCCAGGGGCTATGAAAACTGGTTGTTGAATCAACAAGCGATGAATTACATGAAGATTATTTATATCATGATCAATAACTGTACGCAAGAGAGGTGTGTTACATCCCTATTAACTATGACCAATGGTTTTATGAAATGAAATATTACTTAACCCACGGGTCAGCCCCTTGTTATCTAGATCCCAAGAAGAAAAGAGGCCTCAGACTCAAGTCTCCTCAAGATCATCTCATCCAAGAAATGCTATGCAGAAAAACTTATGATGGAGTTTTTTTGAGGTGTCTTGAGACAAAGGACGCATAAAAGGTATTATTCAAACTTCATGATGTTCAAGTTGGTGAACATTACGGTGGAGACACCACTGCTCAAAAAATCCTCAGAGTTGGTTATTACTTGCCCACTTTATTCAAATATTCCCATGCATATGCAAGGAAATGCTAGCAATGCCAAATGTCAGCCAAGAGAGAGAATAAAGTTGTTTTTCCCTTGCAACATGTGATCATCAAAGGTCCCTTTTAACAATGGGGGTTGGATGTAATCAGGGAAATAAATCCTAACTCTTCCCAACTGCAAAAATATATCTTGACAACTACAAACTATTTCACTAGATGGAGTGAAGCAATCCCCTTGAACACTATCAACGAAAATTAAGTGATTTCATTCCTTGAATCACATATTATCACCGGGTTTGGAATTCCTGGATCATTAGTCTTTGATAATGCCACATATGTTTCTTCTCTGAAATTGACTGAATTTTCTCTGGCACGGAATATTAAGGTTAAGTATTCAACGAATTACTACCCACAAATGAATGGTTTGGAAGACTCAACTAATAAGAACCTCATTAAAATCCTCAATAAAATTGTCAACGATCATCAAAGAAATTGGCACCTCACCCTTCAGAACGCCCTTTGGGATGACAGAGTGACTCCCAAATAATATATTGGTAACTCTCTTTTCTTCTTGGTCTATGGACAAGAAGCCATTGTGCATACTCATACTTTCCTACCCATCTTACAATTGGCCCAGTTTTCCCAAGACAAGGCTTTCCCAATAATGCAGGAGAGATTAAACATGTTGTTAAAACTAGAAGAAGAAAGGGGAAAAGTTAAAACGAACCTAACACACTATCAAGAAATAATCAAAAAATTGTTTGACAAGTCAATTGTGGGTGATAAATATTTTCAGGAGGGAGACCTCGTTCTTAAATGGGACAAAGCTAATGAACTAAAGGGAAAACACACTAAATTCCAGAAGTTGTGGCGAGGACCATATATGATCCACCAAAAAATAGGTATTGGGACTTTTAGGCTTAAAACATTGGAGGGAGATGAGGAGGAGATCCCCATCAATGGACAAATCTTTAAAAAATACTTCTCCTAAGCACCGATGGTGATGTAGCCTTGTACATAGTAAGTTTTTCTCTGTTTTCTTTCCCGTGGTCTGTTATTTTCTCCCCAATCGACTTTCCTTTTTCTCCCAGTTTTCTTTTTCCCGTGGCTTTGTTTCAATTTCCCTCTTCCTTTTGCATTGTTTTTTCAGTTTAGAATAACTTATTGTTCACCGATCCGGACCAACCTTTTCCTTTGAAACAAGAACCCAAGATTGTTTGACCCATGTAAATGCCTTGTTTTGTGAATGCATTTCCATATTGAAGTGATCAATTTACCTTGGGATCAACATTTATTTTGATGAGTGATGATGGTATAAAAAAGAGGAACTTGTTCACCTATGCCAAGAGAAATATTCTAGCCTATAAATTCAATGCCTTTACGATGGTTTCTATGAGTTATCTCTAATCATGTGACCACTCTCATGACATGCATGTGTTCCAATCGAGTTTTTCAAAATGACTTGAATTAAATGTCTTCTACATAATTTCAGTGATACTACCATTGATACTCCTAATTCTAAATACATCTGAGATTCATGTTTATGGACCCACAAGAATAAATTGTCGACTGAGACTATCATATCAAAGTAACTCTCATATCACCCCAGTTCCTATCAACCTTCACCTATGTTGCAAAAGCAATACATAAATTATATATCTAAAAGGTGAATCCAGAAAAGCATAATCATAAGGAAGTTGAAAACGCTATCAAATGTGTCTGAAGTACAAGTAACTTGTCGGGGCTATGGACACTCACTAGCAATGAAGCTATGCTTGTATGATACCAAGGCATATTCTTCGAGGCTATGGATGCTCGTTGGCAGTGAAGCAATGTCAGGAAAGAGAGAGAAAGAAAAAAAAAATTGTCTATAACGGTTGACAAGCATTCCTCTGTGATGTTACTCCCCATGTTTCACTGTGGATGTATGAAATAAACACTCATTAAAACTCACCAGAATTATGTGAAAGATCACTAGAAACAAGTTTTTTTATGTCTTTTCCTCGGGTTGATTGATGTGGGGTCCTCAATATATACTGTATGAATTGTCTAAAGGTAAAATTCCCATTGATCTAGTTGAAGTCACTTTCTTTTAAGCTTAGAGATAATTGGTTCTTCCCAGTAAGTCGTTATTTTTTGTGGCTCACCTCCCACAATAACCCATTTTATTTTTTCTTTAAATGCCCCCCCCCTTATATTATTAAATGTTTCTTACATGGCATACATTTCTACTTCACTAAGAAGGTATGAGCATGGTGAATATTTTATATCACTTATGCATTCTATGGATTCTTTGTGAATAGCATCCCATAGGACACAGCCAGAAATAGTTCCCCTGATACTGCACTCTTTAACCCTTATACCCAAAGTTTATTGTTCCTCCCTCTCACAATAAGAACCCGATCCTTGTTTTACTTAGAAAACGTGATAGATATCCCTCTTGCACTTTCATCCTAAGTCATGACGAATTCAGAACACTCACACTATATTTCACTTTGACAGAAACCTTTCCGATGCTATCATCGGAAAGGGGTTTGTCGGAATCATCTCTGTCAGAGTATTTCTCTCCACACACCACTCATGACTTCGACCCTCATGATTTGATAGCTCCACCACATAAATTTCACTCCTTACGTGGCATCCCATAGTTGGACAGATTCAAATCCAGCGTGTACTCAACAACCACTGAGTCGATACGACCTGTTTGATTGTGACCTCACCAAGTGGCATCTTAAGATTGACCCTTTTTCCTGCTCACAGATATTTAATGACTTATCTTTTTATTTCTTTTGGTACTCTTCACTACCCAAGGTATCAAAGGAATATTCCTTCGATACCATCCCCGTCGAAGTCTAATTGGTCCCTCATCCTTTCGGACTTCGAAACCTAAACTCCGACAACATCTTTCCAAGCCTTTCATCTTTTGCATTTGGCACATCTTTCTAGGATAACGAGATATTCCTTCAATACCCTATATTCAGAGTTTAATTTAAACCTTACCTCAACAACCTCCAACGCTAGAACTCTGATGGGTCCCACCTTCCCCACAACATTTCATACACGTCAGATTGGCACACCTTTCTAAATAAAAGGGAATATTCTCTTGATACCCCTCTCGTCGAAGCTCAAACTGATCCTCAAGTTTTCCCACTCCGATCCTACAACTCTGATGGTTATCTTTTCGAATTCAAACCCCCCATAGACTCTAATACATGGATTTGGGAAACCACCTCTCTTAATTAACATTAATGGAAAAGATCGAGGCCAGATTTATTGACAAATTTCGTACACAGACAAGTTATGGCACATTTACGGGTGTTTTAATACCTCTTAATGGATATAAACCCTTATTCTACAACCAATCTTCTTCCAAAAGTTTGTAAACGTCGTTATGCTTTTATTCACTAAGAGTATTGTGTAACCATTTCCTCGACTCAATTACAGGTACTACATTTTACTGTTTAATAGTTGGTATTTTCGTGTTGGCATATTATTTTTCCATAGGTTAATTCACTTCTTAATCTGATGATGCAGGATTAATCAACCTCCTATCATGGTGAGCCATAATCCCAGAAGACCAAAGGGATTTGTTTATTTCCAGTCAGCCTCCGCCCCTGAAATTTCATCTCGCCCGACTGAGTCCTTGGTGACAGACACTACCCTCCATAGTGTCTGTCACCATGGAGATCTATAAAATTTTCAACTCGGGTGATTTTCTTGTAGAGGACGAGAACATAGAAATATATCAGAACATCCAAAAAAGTGGCATTCATCTGGTTGCTTCTTGGCCAACTCTTTTTCCATACAATGAGGTCGTGCAATGGTGCTTCAAGCAATTTGGTGCAAACATTGCAACCATAGTGAGCAAATAGGGGAAGCGTGTGGCCTCCCTAAGGCCTAAAGACATCAATTTGAGGTATCATCTACCCACTCCCACTTGTTCTCTCAATGAGCCATTCTTGAAAGGATTCACCCAAGACAACAAAGGACTAGTGAAGCTAATGAAAAATTGGTGGGTCGATGAGGACAAGACCCTCAAACAAGGACAAAAGTTGGTTCCTACCCCGAGGCTCAAGGCACCGTATAAGTTGTTAGTAGACATGCTATGCCAAATTTATGGTGAAGATAAAAGCACACACTTCCATACTGATTGGATGCCACTATCCCATATCCTCGTCAAAACATGACAAGTGTTCAATTGGGAAGACATCTTAGCCTTCAACATTTGTCTTCATATGAAGAACATCCCAGGTATTACATTTTTCTTATCTTTTTTTTTACATGTCTTCCTACCTAATTGATGTTATCTATTCCTCTATGCAATTTCCTCACCTAGGGTGGAACTGGGACCAAAACCAACCCCCTATTCATTTGTATTTCTCTACACTCTGGAGCATTAATTACAAGAGATATTTTTATGAAATTTGTAATTCTAGCCCCTCTACACTCCATTCTTTTTGGTTTTTCAACACATAGGATTTCCTTTGAAGCTAGGACTAGGATGAAGAGGATAATTGATTGGTTCCTATGTAAATACTATTCATATATTATGTATGGCACCATCGGAGCCCCACACCTTTAAACCTACTTTGTCCCAGACTGTTTGTTGATGTGACAAATTGCTTACCAAACCATGGGGTCAGGGGTCACCTCACTGATCCTAATTATGTTAGGGTCCTAACCCGCACGTAGGTAGAACAATATATTCAAATGTAATAAAGGTCAATATTAATAAGGCCTTGCAATAAAATAGAATAAGTCGAATGTAAGAAGACCTAATAGAAGCTTCTGCTTTTAGAAGGATCTTCCTCTAGATGCTTCTTTTGATAGACATATTTAGTATAAATAGGAGTTGAGGGTATGACAACCCTAGCTTGGATATTACTGTAATAGAGCTCTGCTCGAATAGAGGTTGCCCCCTCGAAGAGGCCTGTGAACATTGCTCTCAGAATCAAAGTGTTATTTATGTTGTTATTCTTATATCATTTCAGTGTTATAGTGGTGATTATTCTGGTTATATTGTTGTTATTCTTCCATTTCTAGCATTGTATTTATGTTCTGCATACGTTTTATATCTGATATATTACAAGTGGTATCAGAGCACTTTCCTTCGCAGAAATTGTGGGTAAAATTGTTTTCAGGGTTGAGACGTATTACAGTGTCTTTAAGCCACAGAGATCTATCGTTACGCGCATAAACCCACAGTTGAGGGATTCATACACACAAGAAATACAAGTGCTTCTTAATCGCACATATGTTGGCCACCCTTGTAACCCCTGTTGGTACCCCTTCGAGTGGTAGCGCATCAGACAACACCTGTGTACGGATCGACCTAGATTTCCTGAGGCCTTCTTTAAATA
>JASDQU010306256.1:43274-54154 GCA_032191745.1 Picea mariana
CAAGAAGGATAATAAATTATCACCAAAGTACTATGGCCCTTATAAGGTGTTGCAAAAGATTGGTACTATGGCATACAAATTGGAGCTACCTGCATCTTCACGAGTACACCTAGTTTTCCATGTTTCATGCTTAAAGAAGGTTATAGGCGACAAGATCCCAGTTCAAACTATATTGCCAGAACTTGACGAGGAAGGAAAAATCATATTGGAGCCTGAAGCCATCACTGACACAAGAATTCGCTAGCTAAGGAATAGATCCATTTCAAAGTATCTCATTAAATGGAAGAAACTACTGGCTGCAGATTCCACTTGGGAAGATGAGTCTTTTATACAGAAGCATCCAGAGTTACTCAAGCGTTGCGGACAACACTTGTCTCAAGGGGAGGGGCATGTTAAGCCCTAATATTGGCTCATTACCCCTTAATTGGGGCATATTATATTAGTAATGTTATTTTATTTATGTTAGCTTTAGGCCATTAGTTGTAATTATACCTCCTAATCTCCTATATATACCAAGGAGACATTTTCATTTTGAATCATCTTGTACTGGAACATTTAAGTGGGGTAAAAGGAGGTTGCCCCCTCGAAGAGGCTTATTATCTGAAATTATCTCTTTTTCAAGGCATTGAGTACTTTTTCTGAGGATTTTCTATGCTATATTGATATTTGGTTCTTAACACTCACTCTCTCCAACATCCATGTGGTTTATTTTGATGAAAACATATTTAAAGGGATACAATAGTATGAAAAATCCCTACAAAAGTTACCCAATGATGCTGCCAGGCAGGAGCTTGAATGTGAACAAGAGGAAATGAAGAGAGTGACTATTGACCAGTTCCAAAGATTTCTCCAATGGGAACAAGTCGAAAACAACGTTAAAGAGCAAGAAAAATCTAGAAAGGAGGAAAAGTTGGAACAAAAGAGACTCCATACCGAGGAAGAGTATAAAATAAGGCAAGCCAAGGAGGAAAGAATCGGAAAATAAAATGAACTTAAGGAAGAACATGGTACACTTCAAATGAATAAAGATGAAGAATCCAAGGAAAAGAAATTGGTTGATGAGGCAGAGGCCAAGATATTGGTCGATGAAGTCGAAGCTAAACGAGCAGTTGAAGAAGTCGAGGCCAAGAAAAAGGCAGATGAGTTGTTGAAACAATGTCAGTTGCGGGATTTGAGTCAGACCCCAAACACTCCATCAACACCCAATTTGGGTATTGTGAACATGCCACCTCAAGACTACACTCCTCTTAATGATATTCCCAGGGATTCTTATTTTTTCTTCTCAAGTCTTGAATTTTGAGGGAACTATGGTTTCTATTGAAGACTACTATTGTGACAATAAAATGAGAAGTATTGAGAAGCGATCAAGTAAAATGAAAAGAGGAGAAGACACCAGATCCAAGTCATCTACAGGGAGAATATTGGAATGGAAGGTAGGGCCCGATTCTGAAGAGAATGTCATTCAGGTAGCCTCTGCACTTCATCCTTTTGCAAGACTAAATGCCTCGTTTTTCCTTGAAGTGGTCAATTCCCTAAACACTATCAAAACCAGGGTGACAGAGTTGGCAGTAGAATTAAGATATTTGAAAGACAGACTTACTTCAGAGTTCGAGAACACTGCAAGACTAGTTGACACTCTCAATGAAAAAAAATTGAACAGATCCCTACATGCGCAGAGAGATCAGATGAATGCAAAGTTTGAAATAATGATCAAGACCCGGCGGGACACCTATAATAGAGAATTAGAAGTAGAAATACAAAATCTCAAAACAACTATGGAGGCGAACTAGACATCTACACTTGTTGTGGATACTATCAAAACCTAGGCACTAGAGCTAAATGATAGATTTGCAACTGAGCAGAAAAAATTACTCAATCTGCTCTTAAACACACAAACTAGTCGAGAAGAACAACTCAGGTTACAAGATAAATTGATAAAGATTCAAGGAAGGTATCAGGGATCCCATGAGGATTTATAGAAGATGCTCGGTTGGAAAGATATGTACGAGCCCCCCTTCACTACATTGCCAATATACTCCGACAAAGACAGACTCGGATAACAGATATTCTTTGACACTTGTAAACCCCTTTTCAAGAATGTAAAGGCCACCCAAAAGGACACAATTGACGCCTCCATAAGGCTTTGGAACATTTCAAGCGATCTCATGGAATAAATCAGGATGCAGTCATTTCTCCCTATTTATGAAGCAACACCTGCCACCGCCAAAATTGTTGAGGTGGAAGAAAGAAAAGAGATCATCCAAGTAAGCATACAAATTTTAAATCATATTGAAAGAGAATATTTGGAGTAACACTTGTTAAGACCTACCCGGCTCACCAGTAAAATCCAACACTTTGTTAAAAATGCAGCAAAGGAGTTACATCAAGAAGTGGTTGCCAAGTTTGTAGTGGAGAGTTAATTGTGGATAAATTGCAATCGGGCAAGCTTGAGGACATTATGAAATATTATTCCCTCTAGGAATAATATCGGGATCAGATGCAGCTGCAAAGCAACTCATGATAATAAAATTTCATAATTGTACCCATATGTCTCCTTTCTCTTCTATCGTTATCTTCTTTTTCGATTTGGAACATAAAGAGTCATTTTATAAAACGACCTTGGGTTCATAATTGTGAGACTTTCGTGTAAACAGTCACTCCTCATTATAAAAGGGAGGATTGTCCATAAGAAAGGGCTCTTGGTTTCTAGATGTAGCAAGATGATATTTTTACTACATGTGAATTTGAACCTGAAGACATTTTTTCAATATTGTGGTGTTAATGTGTACGAATGTGACTATTCAATTTATGCATGTTTATTTCTGTAGTATGTGAATGTTGGTTTATGGATTACTTCTAAATTAATGTTCTCGTGTTTACAGTTACCATGATTTTCAAATGGAGTACAACGACAATGTGATGCATTTAATTAATCAATTACTTGATTCTAACCGGTTATGTTGTTAAGCATTCATGTTACTTGTATTATGAATTTCTTTTGCGCAAGTAATATAAATATTTCATTGTACTCATCCTTTTGAGTTTACTCCTGATCAGGACATGGTAGTATTTAATAGAATAGAAACTGCATCTTAGAACTGTAATCATTCATTTAGCTTAGAATTAGTTAGTTAGGATTTTCATTTTTAATTCATCTAAGAACCTCTGATTCTTAGATTCATATTTAGTTGGTTTATTAGTTAGACTGGTAATCAGGCCAAAATCTAGTCGAAAATGCTTTCTCAAATGAGAGTGGGTCTAATTGGGACCTGTCATCGGGCGTTCTCCCTTATCTGATTGAATAGGTCATCCCGACCCGTCAACACCTAGCATGTTGGGGACATTACAAATGTTTGCATCTGAATAACACGATCAAGAGATCTAGTGCAAGATGGAACACACCACACAGGTCGATGGGTGGCTTTGGGACTATTACCCCTAAAAGGGGAAACAAAGCCAATAGTGATCTCTCCTTGTGGAAAAAAAAACCTCCATATTCTCAAGAGAAAAGAAACCCTCTTTTAGTCTCCAAAAATCACATTTATAAAGATTTTTTCTATAACCACCTACTCTTGCTTCTCTTGCCATGTGCTAATTTAGGGTTTTAATCAAGAAGTTGCCTCGTTCTATTTGAATGTTTCTTCAATTACATATGGTGGGGGCTCTCCTTGTACAATGCATTCTTTAATTTCGAAGGACTTCACATTATTACATTGTTTTCAACTAATAATAAAGTGACGATCCTCCTTTTGAGCAGTAGTGGGACCATATTATCTTGTCCTAGATTTGACATTGTATTTGTGTAAGATCCTTCATAGTGATATTGCATTACTTTGATCGTTTCATGTCTTGTATCATCTAGATTCTGTCATTTTATTATTGTCGCAGTGGATTTCCTTGCTTTCGTAAATCACATTTCCAGCCCCTATCATGACCTAAATTGAAGACATTGATTAATCTTATATAATTTCATGAAGTGACATAATAAAGTTGATCATGTAAAATATTTCCAAAAAATTACTAGGAACTGCTCACCTTATTTTTAAAATGTGATAATTGAATCATATCTTGATGGTTGTGAGCTACAAGATTAGAGTTGTATTATCCCTTGTCAATGCTTGTTCCTCATAAGAATCAAGTCCTTTAAATAAAATGACTAAAATACTCGAATCTTGCCCAAAAGTAAAGAAAATGAGCTATAGGTGTTGATACAACCCTATAATTATCTCACCATGATCTAAATGGTGATCATGCATGATACTGCTTTTCATCAAACTATTGCTTGCATTACTAACCCATATCCGATCAATTTGAAACAATATAGTGTTAAGTTCCAAATGACTTTTAACATGTTATGCGACGAAGTGGAATACATTTGGCAAGTAAAATAAGTTTTGCCTTCAAAGCAAGTCTCTTTGTGTTGGATTTTACTCAGAACTACCAAGCCAACAACCAAACCAATGCCCACAAGTAGTTCCTCATTCTTAGTCAAAATAAAATGGGGATAAAAGGTAATTATGAACATTTGGAAATTATTAGCTTTAATGCATGTGGGAGAGGGATCAACTCCCCAACTTGTGTATTATGAGCTATTGGTGGAATCATAATGTATTGTGAAAGATTTTTGGAAACTTAGACTTGCTATTAAAATTATTTATTCAACATCCACTTTTGTATCATAATGTATTGTGAAAGATTTTTGGAAACTTAGACTTGCTATTAAAATTATTTATTCAACATCCACTTTTATTTTTTTACACACAACAATAAACCATGATAAACACCAAACATGGCATGGGACCAACTTTGCACTCTGGCTAGTTCTTGATCCCATGTGTGGAGCATCCACACAAACACATGCATAAACAACTCACTAGTGATTTCTAAAACAAAAGCATGTGATACTAGCTTGAGAATACTAATATCAATCATACAAAATACATATCTTTCATTTTATGTTGACAAGGCCAACATCTTGATTCATACAATTCCATTCGTGGGGCTATGAAGCAAGTATTGTTTGAGAAAGATGGGCCGGCAAACCTTGGAAACTTAACAAGGATGTAAAACTCACCCCCACAAGTCTTGTAACAGACTTTTAAAACTTAATTTTGTTTGCGTTTGAAAAAGGGTCATCACTTTTAAGTGTTTGCGGTGTATTCCAAATGTTTATATAACATAGTCTTGCGGTGATGTTTCAAAGTTTACCGCGATTATATTGTTGCGATGAGTTTTCAAATTTTATAGATAAAAAAAAATCACTACAAGAACTTAGAAACAGTGCCGCAAGGTAAAAAAATCAAAACATAAAAAAATATTGGTGCAAGAGCTTAGATCGGTCAGCTCTTAAAGGGGCTCTCGTGGAATCCTGGAGACGGTCTTCTGATCGAAGTTGGCAGCGACTGCATTCTGGGCTTAGGCAGAAATGCTATTCTCTCTCCACCGCTGCGTGCTCATCTACAAGAAAAAAACCTTTTTTTTNTTACATCAATTCTACAGCCTGTCCATGGCTGGCCCACTTGGCGACTCTTGGCGGAGCGGTTCGGATCTCCAGCTTGATTCGGATCACTGGGCCGAATGGGCAGACTTCACACACCATCTCAAAACTTCCGGCATGCGTTTGCAATCAAAGGCAGACTCCCTTATCTGGATGGGGGGAGATCGGTCAGGCCGGTTAACTGCAAAGAATGTCTACCACGCACTGGCCGCCCATAGCTGGAATACCTCAATTTCAAACTGGAGGCAGAGGATTTGAAGAGACATTGGCCCTTTAAAACACAAATTGTTTGCTTGGCTCCTTCTCGAAAATAAACTTCTGTTTTGGGACAAATTGCAAGCGCAAGGCTAAGAGGGCCCGAATAGCTGCTCACTTTGTGCACGAGACAATGAAACAACGCTGCATGTATTTGTTCATTGCTCTTTCACCCATGCCCTTTGGTCATATATCACATCTGCTCTAAAAATTTCCACACATTGGAGTGGTGACAATGTTCAAACATGCTTCCAAAACTGGATCCAGAACAACAGCTCCCTTGCAATGCTTCCGTTACACCTGTGCTGGCATGTTTGGCTGTCCAGAAATGCTTCCATTTTTAATGATAAGAAGCCTTCTATCCAATACGTCTCTTCTCTCATTTTGGCAGAGGCAAGTCATCTTGGCAAGAATTTACAGGTAAAGTCTTCGATTCGGCGTCCCTTTAATATTCCTTTCGATAGGGTGGTGGCCTGGTTCGACGGGGCCTCTCAACAAGGGGGCGTGCTTTGTGGAGCCGGGGGGAAATAGCTTTAAATCCCCATTCCTGTATTCGTTGGAATTTGAACTGTGCACAGGGCTCTAACACAAAGGCTGAGCTATTAGGTGCATGGACTTCTCTGATACTTGCTAGTCGCCACATCGATGACTTGTTACTCTTTGGTGACTCCAAGCTTACTATCTACTGGCTGAATGGATTGACTGACTTCCGTGTGGCAGCCCTTATTTGCTGGAAAGACAGGACCAAAGATGCTACTCTACTTTTCAGAAAGCTTACCTTCCAGCATATTTTCCAAGAGGAAAACACTGACGCGGACATCCTCTCCAAAAAAGCCTTGCTCCTCCCTCCGAACCAAATTTACTTTTCTTATTGGGAGGATGGCAACGAAGGTCCTGCCTACAAGATCAAGCTTTGACTTGCATTTCATAGCAGGATCTGAATTTTGATGGATTCGCCTTGAATGTCGGGCCATGAAGGTTTTGATCCATATTTTTAGAGTTTTACTCCTGCTGCTGTATGAGAAATCGACACATGCAACACTCTCCAAAAAGAGTTGGCTGGCAACAAGCTACACTTTTCACCAGTCGGAGTCAACTTTGAACAGAGTACTTGGCTGAGATTTGTTATTTGGACAATCTGCGTGCTTATGCATTGCATTTACATTGTATTTTCTTGACAACAGTGTGCAGCAAACAGCACTACACAGGCCTCTTGTAGCTGCTAATCGTTGCTGTTTTTTGTAAAAATATTATATCTTTTTTAATATAATAATGCAACTTTCCCGTGGAAAAAAAGAAAGAGCTTAGATATAAAAGCTTTTTGGGAATCTCCATAAGAATGAAAAGTTTGGATTTGAAAATAAAGGTGAAAATCATAAAGAGTGAAAAATTGAAAGACCTCAATAAATGAAACATTGACCAAACAAAATGCTCTTGTGTGACTTAAAAAGTACTTTGAATACTAGGAAAATAACCAAGCTCAGGTTTACCTTGAACAAAAACAAAATGCTATTGTGTGACTTAAAAAAGTACTTTGAATATTAGGAAAATAACCTTACGTTTACCTTGAACAAACAAAATGCTCTTGTGTGACTTAAAGAAGTACTTTGAACACAGAATAACCTCAGGTTTATGTATGTACCTAGGGATTATTTAATTTCAAACAATGATAATTTATCCATGTAAACTATGATTGAGAAACTACTTTTTGTAATGGGAAGAAGATGAAATGGTGGTTGCACATTATATCATCACATAAATTTTGAGTTTTTTATAATCAATAAAGTACAACTTGTCCCATTAGTGAGAGAGTTCAATTGTGCATTATCATATCTGTAGGTATCAAAATTGGATTCTAAAAGTTGTGTTAAGTTTACAATTGATGAAAACATGGGTAGTCTATTCCGTCAAGATGTCATATCTAGTTGGGAGCATAAAATGCATTAAAGGATTTTTTTTTAATGAAAGACCATGTTCTGTTTAAAACACTACTTTGCCTAAATCAAATTTTGTGAGTTCGCCTTACATATTTTTTATATGGGTTTCCAAGATGCTCACTGGCATTGGCCCAATTCATCACCATCTAAAAGATTTTAATCTATGAAAAAGGTCAACTACCTTCTAGAACACCTAAAACCAAACACATAACGATATTGTCAAATTCCTCTTGAAACACGATTTTGAGTCAACATGAGATCCAAGACAGCGTCAATAAGCTTAGATAAAATTGCACATGTTACTACACAGGTCAAAGTTGATTGAATCCAACACATGTAATCTCAAAATTAAGATGTACACAATATGACAAATGTCTGAAATCAAAATTATGAAGTGGACAAAAATATGATAATGCAACTAAAGTAAGCCTTCATGGTTGCATATTAAAATTAGAAAATCAAATATGCATCACCAAATGCTAATCTAAGTATGCAGACATATAATGAAGACTTAAAAAACATCACTTACACTAAAAGGCTTCACTTAAAGTTTAAAAGGAATCTCTAATTTAGTTAAAAGTTTAGAAAGATATTCCTAATTTAGTTAACTTGGAGTATGCATTTTTTTTTATATATTTATAAAAAAAAATTTACAAAGAGGAACTTTGAAAGTACATGGATATTAATACATGCATTCTTTACAAATATGTACCCATTTTAATGTGTGTGCTTTAAAAACATGCATGTGTTTCTAATGCATGGGATTTTTTTTTTTTTTTAATTATTTGGAATTTTTGTTTTCACTTGATAATGACATACATGGAGCTTTAGCAGAGGTAGAAGTTATTTAAATAGGAATGTGTATATATGACATGGAATTTTTGTGTTCATACAACCATGGTTAAGCGTTAGCAAAGGCGGAAGCTATGAAGCTATTTAAATAAAAATGTGTGCACATTGGTGAAGAAGTGTGCTCTTTAAACAACTAGTACATGCACCATTACAATGAAAATGAGAAATCACTAATTTTATGTTATCACTAAAATGTGACCAACTTTAAGTTAAAGTAAAATTGTATAGAAAATGTATTGTAACTATGTCACTTTATGTGTATATGTTAAACCATATATACTAAAACATGTAATGTCAAATCAAAACACTCTCATCTTGTGGCAGACAACAACTCTCATTAAATATACTCTACCATTGAATACCTGGCCTTTATGAACAACAAACCACTATTCAAAGGATTATGAAAACCTAAAATTCATATACCCTTTTCAAACTTTTTTATAAAAAAAAATTAATACAAACCTTAGCTTTTGTTAATCAATTATAATATAGCTCTATGAGAATTGATCCCGGGAAGCATCGAGTCCAAGTGTTTTCACTAGGATTCGATCTGATGATGCTCTAAGATTATCATTGTTTTGGTACAAATGGATATGTGCCCGTTAGAGAAGGTTCGGGTGGGGGTTTGGCTCTAAGAATCGCGGTGGCCTCCAAACCCACCAGAGCAGGAATTCATCCTTAGACATTTTCTTACTTTTGTGAGATTACATTCAACAAATTCCTAGTCCAGATAGCGGCAGTTTCGGTCATTTTCGTTGACGACCTGGCCCCTGACATTTAAAACTTGGCAGCGACCTTTCATTTAGAGCATTCAGAGATCCTGAAGCTATTGAAGAATTTGTGCTTGGGGTTTCGTATCTACAGGTTGAGATCAGGGTTCGAACAACAGTATGAACTTCGGAAAGGTGCTGGGTAAATTCTTGGTTCCTCTGGACTTGGAGGGAGCCACGAGAGGTTAGTGGTGTTCCACAGCGGGTGGGTGTCTATTGGCAACAACTTAGCCAGGGATTCGAAACCAGGTCCTCGGCTTCACTTGAACGTCGGGGTGGAGCCTTACTCGAGTTTCACTTTTCAGTTTGACAACGAGCTCAAGTGCAGCCCGCAGGTCCAATAGATTCAAGGAAATATTTGACAGCCCAATTTATGTTGCAAGTTTAGCCATGACAGGAACTCTAAATCATGGTTAGTGTTTTGATTCTCAACTATCACCTTATTTATTGATTCATATTTTTTGGGTTAAAATAAACCCTAAGAAGCTGCATCTCGTCCTGCGACTTGCACTGGTTTTCATTTTCATCCCTCTGAAACTCGCGCCAGCAATGCCGAGAATGGAACCCTGGTCGATAGCTTAGCAAAATAAAGACAAAATGGTGAGCGAGGAGGCAAACGCCAGAAATGAGGAAGAAGCCACACATGACAATGGAGGAGGCACTGCGGACTCTGTTAATTCAAGCTGTGTATCATTGCGTACCAGTACGATGGATCCGATGGCATGTAATTAGTTTTCTGCAATGAAGCCAACTCCACAGGTGTCTCTGTCAAGCGAGGGATCCTACAATCTGAGGGCGCCCAATCTGAGTTCTTCGTGCTCCAACGAAGCCAACTCCACAGGTGTCTCTGTCAAGCGAGAGGGATCCTACAATCTGAGGGCACCCAATCGGAGGCCTTCACGCTGCAACGAAGCCAACTCCACAGGTGTCTGTCAAGATAGGGATATCAAACTGTTTTACTTATTTTTTATTTTTTTTTCAGATTTTTGTTATATAAAAGAAATGAAATCACAATTTTTTATTGTTTAAATTGTATTTTTGAATGCAGAAATAGATTTAAGTGTTGAAAAATTATGGATAAATTCAATCAAATCTGCAAATCCAATTAAACAAAAAAATATCCCTTAAAAAAACAAAAACTTAAAACACTGAAGCAACTGCATGTAAAAAAAATGATAAAATGATTTGCATGTAAAAAATGATAAGATGATTTGGTAGGGATGTTCATGATAGTGTTTTAATATTTTGCATAACATTAAATAAAAATAAACATTATGAACTAATAGTATTAACATTCCAATTTTTTGACCCGGATGGGGTGACACGAGGCAAGAGAGGGAGGACATGTGGCCTGAACAATTGGCAAGGGGATTTAATGTCTCAGGCCGCCACCCCCGAGTTATAACTTACCATGCAGCAAACATTGAAGGCATTTAACTCAATGCACCTGGGCAAGCACTTGGAAGAGCACTCTAGCTAGACCACAGGTACCAAGAGCTTGAACCAGTCCTATCAGCCTTCAATGGAGATGGCAAAGGTTTCAATGGCCCTCAGAGGCGTTAAATTTCT
>JASDQU010306256.1:124752-136652 GCA_032191745.1 Picea mariana
TCTTTTCCTGTCGACTTCAACTCAATATCTAGGAATTAGACTTAGAAACCAATTGGTATCTTGGAACTTGCATGCCTCAATGGCAGGTTTCCTCGCTTTCGACAGTGGGTTTTCATCTTTGACCTCTGATCGAAAGGTTCCGCCAAGTGTTCGACCTCAACTCATTGATTCACATTCGTTGGATTGTACTAGAGTACCTTGGGAGTCATTGACATTAATGGTGATTTCCCTCGCACTTGTTAACGATTCTCATCATTGACCGGTAATCAAGTGGTTTCTACCATGTTCAATTTCAACACATGTATTCGCATGGTTAGATTCGTACTTAGAGTGGTGGAGATGAAGACCCTGAACCTTTTCTCACAGATTCAAGTTGCATTGGAGTATATTTAGTTTGTATTGTTGCATAGATCCACATTTTATGTCTAGTGGCTATGTTCAAATTTCAGTCTTTAACACATAGATCCATAGTGTATTTTTGGTGGCTATGTTCAGATTTGAGTCATACTGGCATGGATCCACAGTGTATGTTTGGTGTTCATGACCTGTCTTACTTGACATGGATCTTCGCATGTCGACATTTATGCTCTGAGTCATTTGTATTTTGAGTATGGGAATGCCTACCTCAGTGGTACTGTATTTCTTTGTTTGTTGGTAGGTTTTCGACCGACTGTTCCTTGTTCCCTACACACACTCGACAAAGTATTTCAGCTGTCACTCTGTTCTAACTTCATACTTTGGGGGGCTCTCTGTTACACAATATTTTCGTCATCCCTATGACCGTTAATGATGTAAACCTATCTGTAGTCTTCAAAGGGGTCAGTGGCCTGAGTTCCTGAAGAAAGAAGAGAGAAGAACTTTTCCTAAGAAAAGAAGTTGCATTCTCCTTTGTAAAAACCCTATTAAAGAGGATGTTCGCATGTTGCACTATGGCTAGGGTGCGAGAATGCCTAATTCTCGCAGGTTGCACCATAGTTGGGTTGCGAGAGGTTCGCAGGTTTCTCTATAAGCAGGGTGCGAGAATGCTCATACGTGGGAAAAACGAGCATCTTCTCGATGCTTCTAGAAGGAGAAACTTCCATGGTGAGGTGGCATCCAAATGGTTTGGATCTTACTTGCTTTCATGATTTGGTGCGATCATCCTAACCTCTTCACCTTATCCTCTTCAGCTTATAAAAGGAGAGGAGCTCTCATGAAGAAAGTTGGCTTGGATGAGATTAGCTTTTGAGCTTTTGGGATTAGCTTGGATTGGATTGAGCTTTGGAGATTGTTAGCTTGGCTAGATGAGCCATTTTGTCAAGATAGATTGTGAATATTATCAAATCTATGCTCTTAGAATTATTGGAGTGGAAGTGTGTGGGGAACGAAGGACAGTTGGAAGGGACCTTACGACATCAAGGCCATGGTTGTGATCTCTCTTTCACATTTAATATGATACAGTAATCTGATTCTTTCCTATAAATCTTGTTGTGTTTTATTGTATGATTCCTTGATCACATACATAAGTTTATATTGAGTTTATGCTATTACTATCACTTTGGTTGGTTGCATTCTTTTGTAGGTTCATCATTGTATGAGCGTTGGAATGAAGATAGGATGGTGATGGCGAGAGGAAGCGACGTTTAAACAATATGTCACCTATGCCTCTTTAGTTAGTAAATTCAATATTTAAAACTTAAGGAAAGTGTCATGTTCTGGTGTGTTTTGTTCTAGATTTAGGTGGATCTAGGGAGATCAGTTAGTGTTCGCACCTACCGATTTATCAGATAACACACATGTGTATAGTAAAAGGACATATTATAAATAAGTGTATAATGGTCTCCTCAGCCCTGTAGCAAAGTGTGCAAATGCTCGGACCAACCCAACCACTCTTTCGTAACGAATCCCATGTAAGGATTTTTTGTTCTAAAGCTAACCAGATGAACAGTTTGATCTTAAATGCTAAGTCACATGTCCACATTTGTCTTCGCCATAATGTAATCTGTTGTGGCCAGAATTTATTTTCCATGGCATTATATACATTTTTGACCGAGAGTAGGCCCAACTGGTCTCCACCAGTCCACATTAAGGTATCTTCTCCATACTGCAGCTGGACACCTGAGATAATAAGTGCCTTTATAAAAAATTTCCATTCAGTAGCCACAGGACCCGTGAGTCCCAAGTCCTCACTGGATCTCCACTGATTGGTGATAAAGCCCCAGGATGATTGTGCCTTCGCTTGATACAGGTAGCGTATATTTAGATTTTTTAAAGCCAACAATAGATCCCAAGAGAGTAAAGAAAGGTTGCTAATGCCTAGAATCTTATCCAAACCAATTAGTATAGAGAATCCATTTGTGAGCTTCCAACTCAGCCAGTGGGTGATGAGGGGCAGTGATTTCATCAAATTTTTCCAAATATGAGAGGTCGAAGGTTGCATTACTAGAGTTGATCTAAGCCAAGGAGCCACGAAGGTGCGTGGGAGATATTTATCTTTAATGACCAGGTGCCAGATCCCTTCGTCCATCAGGGCACACCAAAGAGAGTATGTTGCTAATGCACGGTTGAATATGAAGAGGTTCCTAAGTCCCCAGCCTCCCAAGTGTTTCGGCTTTGCAAGTAACTCCCAGCTGCAAAGGTGGATACCATGTTCTTTACGACCACCAGTCCAAAGAAAATCAAAGATCAATTTACGGATCTTTGTGAGAACAACAACATGAACCGCTACGAGTGCCATCCAAAAAACTGATTGAGTTTCCAAAACCACCTTTGCTAAAGTGCACCGACCTCCTAGAGTTAGCCAATGGTTACACAAGTGCTTTATTTGTTTTTCAAACTTTATGATAAGCCATCTCCAGTCTTCAAAATAGGTTTTTTCAGCTTTAATGAAATACCCCAAATACTTAAAGCCCAATGCCAACTCCATAAAATTGTAAGAAAAAATCTCCTTAAATCTCGCCAAGTCTCCACCTTGGAGCCTCGCATGATGGAATGTGGATTTGTTATGGTTGAATTTTAAACCCGAGGCACTACAAAATTGTTCCAAAATGGATTTAATCAACAACCATTCTTCAATTGTTTTCTTTGTCATGATAAGCACATCATCGACAAAAATAAGATGTAAAATTCTTACGACTCTAGAAACCTTGACCCCTGTCAGATTCCCCACCTCTTGCCCATGTTTCAATAAAATGCTAATACTTTCCATAATAAGGATAAACAATAATGGTGACAACGGGCATCCTTGCCGAAGACTACGTTCACTATTGAAAAACGGAGAGGTCTCACCATTTATCAACACTGCAAATGATGCACTAACAACACAGCTCATGATCCAAGATATAGAAGTAACACTAAATCCAATTTGTACAAGAATTAACTGTAGAAAATCCCAACTTACATAGTCATTTGCCTTTTTCAAATCCAGTTTTAATAAAAGGGCTTTTTGTTTTTTTGATTTGATGTTGTGTAAGCATTCATGCATCATCCCAATGGCGTCCAGGATCTGTCTGCCCTTCAAGAAACCCAATTGTTCAGCTAACAAAGCCCTCGAGAGGATAGGTTAGATTTTCTTAGCTATCACATTGGAAATCAATTTATAACAAAGATTACAAAGTGCAATGGGTCTAAAATCCCCAAAGGTTCGAGGAGAGTTCTCCTTAGGGATCAACACCAGGAAGGTCGAATTTAGAGATCTTTGTATCTTACCTCTGATTCTGGAATCTTCAACCAGTTCTAACAAATCATCACCAACCACTTAAAAAAAAGAGTAAAAAACTTGACAGTCCAGCCATCCAGGCCCGGATTTTTATCTTTGGCAAATAGACTTAAGATATCCCAAATCTCATGCTTAGTGACAGGTCTTTCTAAGTGTACATTTTCTTCCACAGTTACAAAACGTTGGAATATTTTGGCTAAGTTTACTTGATCCACCGATGCGCTAGAAGAATTTGTAGTATACAACTGTTTGAAATATCTATAAGCCTCTTTTTTCCTCTTGACCTCTAATGATCCGACCATAGTCATCATCTATCTCCCATATATGCTTCTGATCTCTATATACTTGAATTTTCCTAAATTTAATTTATGGTCACCCTTTCCTCGATTTTTTTATGGTTCTTACATTATATTAAAAAAAATAGCAACCACGTGCCTTATTAGTCCCTGTCGTAGGCATAGAGGGACTATAGCGATCGATAAAGCGTTGACTACATATTAGTTTGTCCTTTGACTGGAAATATTTGCACAATACCTATTGTTGGAGCTATGGAATTAAAAGCATATATTTTTATATATTAAAAAGTAACATATATGTATTGATCTGATTGGCTAAGAGATCAAAGGTTTTATTGCCAGCTTTGTTATTCCCAATGTAGTATATGGCAACATATCCAAACTTTTTCTCATAGACAGTATGTTTTAATCATATATTTTTCCTATATATTGTTTGAAGGTCGATTAATGCTACCATTAGTTCGAATGTTTGTATTAGCATTTTCTGCTACCCGAATATATCCGTCAGTTTTGAAATGTACTAAGCATATTGAAATGTTTTCATATCCAAGCTTTGTATATTTCTTGAAATTTATTGACAATTATTCTTAGATGCCTCAATAGGCCTAACAACGTAAATGTTTACATGATGAAACGTCCTCCAACACCCCTGACAGCTTAAATGTTTGCATACCGCGAGGTCCTTAAACAACTTGAGAGTCTTAAATGTTTATGTAAATACGGTTCTCAGAGTACATGCCAGTTCAATAACCATTGTATGTTTCATCCTTGTTCTGCCATTGAAGCTACATACATTGTTTACTAGTTCGGTGACTGCTTCTTCTTTGTTAGTTTGTTGGGTGTTGTCATTGTATGTTTCATCCTCGCAATCGTTGAAGCTAGATACATTGTTTACTGGTTTAGTGAGTGGTTCTTCTTTGCTGGTTTCTCGGTTGTTTTTTTTTGTTGTTTCGCTCGTGATTCGACCTGCGCTTCTGCATTTCATCGTTTCGGAGTAAGTTTTGATGCCATAGTTTCATTTTGTATTCCTTGTTTGTTGTTCAGTGTTTGTAGTTTGCAAGTAAGAATGTTTGCTTATTTGTAGTCGCATGTTCCTTGTATGTTTCCAGTTCCTTTTATGCTTCGGCTGCAGTTTCGTAATCGTTGGAGATACATATGTTGTTCACTGGGTCGGTGGCTTTCGTTGGTTCGTTGGTTCCTGGGTTGCTGGTTTTGTTTGTTTGCCTGAGGTTTGCGCTTTGGGGCCTTGGGGGTGTAGTTTGACCTCTTCATGCTTTCTTGCTGGTTTGGTCCTTGTTGGTTTCTTTTCTTTGATTCGGCCTTGTAGGGTTGGGGTGCAGCGACAGTGGTTGGAGCTTTTCTTTTTTATTTATTTTTGGATTGTTATTGTTTTTGGGGGGCGCTTTACAGTGTTCAGCCCCTGCACCCACCAGTCAATCTGCAGTTGTGTTATTTGTCATTTTTGCAGAGGTCGTTATTTGTAATTCTGTGAGATTTTCCTGGTGCTCGAGTCCTGCAATGAAAGAAAATAGCTGCATACAAAATTGTCGGAGGATTACATGTGAAGTTACAATATCCACTATTTTTTTGTTGGAAGAAAGCATATGTATGCAGCCTACATTTATAGACCATGTATGGTCAGATGTGCGGATATGACATGACATGTTATTTCTCCTCTACATAGACTGGTGTGCGCATAATACAATTTGTGTTGTGCTTGAGATATGATATGTGCAACAAAGATTCTTCAAGATTATATTTTCATGTCTGGAAGCATGTCTACGTAGTTTGCCACAGAAAACTGAAAACTTGTATTGTGGGCACAACAGTCTGTGTAGAGGATAAAGAACATGGTTAAAGGGCATATCTGGATGAATTGCCGGGGAAAACCAAAAATCGTTTAGCTGCGGCCATGCAATTGTGTGATATTTTCTGCCTTGTAATATATTTTGGCCAGGGAAAGAAAAGGTAGATGAACACAACCATGGATAGAGAAGCGCAAAGGTTCATGTTTCTGCCTTTGTAAACTGTTCATTGAGTCAGTTTTGTTGTATCTACATATTTCTTGTTCTCCATTGAATACCAGCTTCCATTGGTGTTGATTGAATTTTGTGGGTTCCCACATTGAAACAAACAGAGTAGCTGGAGAAAAGGAGGGAGTCTTGATTGCATCAGCTGAAGAGGATATAGAAAGGTGCATGCTTGTACTGTTGTTTCATATTGCGTTGTTTTGTATTTCATTTATGGTCTGTATATGTGTTAAACTAGTTATGTGCCTTCCTACATGGTAAGTTATCTTGGTTACATACGTTCCTTCCTACATACTAAGCTAGTTTATGTCCATTGTGTTTGCATTGCATTGCTGCATTTAAATAAACATAATCACTGGACATGACAAAGGACTCTTTGGCGGGTAAATAGACCTTTTTCTTCTTCTTTTAGATGTCTGTTTTCATACTAACTTGCCTTCGTCTTGATTGCGTCTTTGGCGTTGCTGCCTTGGAAAAAACAGGTTTCTTGGACAGGGAGATGAATTCTTCTGTGCAGCGGCAGAGGGTTATGTGGTACAATCTTCTAAAAGGTATACCAAGTGTGCCGGTAAATTAAATATACAAACCGGGTGGGAGCATATAATATTAGACTTGAAAATGTTGAATTCGCAGTAATGGGCCTTTCTGCACTCTCTGTTTCTACTTTTTCCATTTTCTATTATCCCTTTTGTTTTCTAATTCATCTGCTTAGTGTGGTTTCCGAAAATTCCCTCGTGCGCCGGTTGGCAGAGTAACGGACTGACATATGTGGTCTTGCTTCTACCTTAGTCCATAGTTACCCACTTTGTCGATTGTGGCTGGCAGGTTGGCAGGTTGAACATTGCTCCCCTAGCTTCTGGGGGTACGCGATATACAGATTGGCCATGGTGACCCGCGGTCATGCCCTGTTTACTATTAAACATTTCTCCAGTTAAAAAATTAAGATGCATACAGTTTTACGGTTATTTGGTCCTTCGGATGCAGGGATCAAATTTGAAGGGAAAGGTTATATTTCAAACTGAAGTGCTAACTTTATTGTAACCCTTCTAATTGGATATGTTAAAATAAATTATTCTTTTCATATGAAAATGAAAAAATAATTAAAATTTTACCCATAAAATTTCATCCATAAAACATTTTAATTAGATTCCATAATAACATATTCAAATTATTTCTAATTTATTTTCCAAATTCCATTTTAGTGCAACTTTTCTTTAATTTAATTTACTTGACAGAAAATTGCACACAATAATAATTCAACTAAATTTTTTTTGCTTCCTTTTATGGAGTAAAATTAAACATTTACAATTCTTAGTTGAATTGATTTCTTATACTTATATAATTAATTAACTAAAACTAAAAGAAATATAAATTAATAATCAACTAAAACTAAAAGAAACACAATTAATAATCAACTAACACTAAAATAAACATATTAATATACAAACTATAAACATTAGCAATTTATTAAAATAAATTAAATTAATAAAATACTCACTAGTGCTAGATGATAGGAAGAAGAAACTCTTAGTCTATTTGTGGAGAATAAATGAGGGGGTGGAGATTCTCTGTAAGTGGCAACCCAAAATTTCAGATAATAACTTTTTACACATGAAACATGAAATGAACAAGTACGAACCAACATTTTTTAGTAATTTAAAACAAATCGTAATTAATTAACTAAAATTAAAAACCGTATAAACTAACAATCAATAAAAATATATATAAATTAATAATCAACTAAAATTAAAAAACATAATTAATAATGAAAAAAAACTTAAATAAACATATTAATATTCAAGATACAAATATAGAAGTATTTTATATCTCATTTTGCTTAACTACTAAAAGTATTTTATATCTCATTTATTAGCTGCAGACAAAATTTATTCCATCATGAAATCAACATTACCATACAGAATTGTATTTTATGTTTCATTTATTAGTTGCTCATTACATAGAGAATTTATTCAATAATGAACCCGAATTTACTCACACCTAGATTCAAACTCAGTTTCGATACCAATTTGATATATATCCTCTACTGTACGCGGGGGAATTGCTTCTCGACATTTATGATTGATACGGAGTGGATCGGCTAAAGAACCCATAAACGGACGATCCCAAACATAAGTTCTGTAGAAACAAAAAAGCTAAATAAGAAGGTTCAGTGAGAGTTACTCACAGGAGCAAGAGCCACTACGCCTTACGAAATGCTTAAGGAGCTCTATATAAGGATCTCGCTTGACTACTTTTAAAGAAGATTTTGGCCAGCATACGATGTTAAAACGGAAGCATGGAATTATGAACTAAATCAACTACGCTTTCATTGGTGGTTATTCTGCGAAGCTCTCCACCCCAATGGTTATTCCGTGAAGGGGACAACTTTTGGATACGAATATACATTTCCCTAAAATGAACACAATACTGCACAAGAAACAATATTGTGGAGAATAAATGAGCAACAAGACGGAGCAACTAGATTCTCAATAAGACGGAACAAAGATAAACCTACAGCAAAACAAAGATCCACAGCAAAACAAAGATCCATAACTTGGGAAAGGTTGTCAACAAAAGAAATTGACTTACATTCTGTAGTAATATATTTTTCAATTTCGAATTCACAACTCTGGTTGCTGCTGGTGTTTAGAGAATTCACTTCCAATTCACAACACTCGTTTTAGAGAATTCACTTCCAATTCAAAACACTGGTTGTTGTTGGGGTTTAAAAAATCCACCATTTGATCTTTCATCTCTGTGAGTTTAATAAATAGAATATGCATGCATGCATGAGATCCATAAAAATAGGATTGTATTATAGAAAAAATATAACAATTTTTTTTTTAATTGACTTGACATATGAAAAATTGGTAACATTCTTTTTTTTATTACTAAGATATAGAGAAAAAGATTCTTACCATTCTTTTTTTATTACTAAGATATAGGGGAATTAGAAATGACTAATAAACTAAAAAACTTATAAAAACAATAAAAAATAAAAAATAGAACTTATTAAGGAAATTTCTAAGTTTCTAATTTATAGAGTCATAAAAACAATGAAAAGTGAATATATTAAAAAAAAAATTCCTTGCTCTTCAAATGAAAAAATAAGAAATAATTTCTATTTCAAATTTGACAAGTGTTTTTTTATATTAATTTTCATTTGCATTGAAAATAATTTTAAACCCTTCTATGAAGGGTTACACGGCTCTTGAAGGGCAATGAAGACCTCAATTTTGATCCCTATTCGGATGGACAATATACAATGCATATATTTGTTTAGTCATGATATTCATTTGCACATGCTTGCATCAGAAAAATTTGGACTAGTGAGACGGCCATGAGCAGTCAGTCATCCCATACATCAATAGACCGACAAGGCCAAAGGTAAAGATGCATACATTGTGCTCTTACTATGTTTACTAAACAAATTTCCTGGGCTATATATTCATCTATGGCATGGCAGATATGTTGATGCCATTTGCAATACATGGTTTCCAGCTCGCAAGAAGTATCAACAAGTACAAGCGAAATGTCGAACGTGCTGCATGTTCCACAGACTAAGAGGTGTGGTTGTGAAACTGTGGCTCCATAGTTCATCAATACTATTCATGTACTTGTAGCATGCTACCATTCACTTTAGTTCTCCTGTTCAAAAAATGTCACTAGGTCTAGAGTTGTGACATCCAAAGTAATGTCAATAGAGAGCTTGAACAACCGCCAAACTGGACAACTGTTCATCGGGGACATAATGGTTGTCTATACCACCTACTTGGACAAGGCAAACAGAATTAGATCCATTATGCATGCTGATATGACAGACAAGGATGCCATGATGATAGTCACACCGACTGTTCCTCCACAACTTGTCCAGAAACATGCATAAAAGATATTGTTGCGTAATGGGATATCCATTACAAATTTTAATGTATTGCCCAAAACAGTATATGACCGTGGTGATTGCGATCGAATTATTTTGCTCAACGAAACAGGCACTGTGGAAAAAATTCCTGCTATTTGTTCAGAATATCGCTTCCTCCCGGACTCGACTATCAGGCAGCTTGCACAGAGCACTGATATTTACCCAATCGAAACGATTGGGGCTGCTGTGACACTGGCAAGAAAATTTGGGTCGCAACACATTCTCCATATAAAGGATGGAGAGTCGGAAAACGATAAGGCAATGGTACCGTTTTTCATATTCAGTTTTGTTCTTAACTTTCGCGTCTTCATATATGTTGGATAAGTTACACAAATATTGCATTGTTCCATGTTGCAGCTAAAATTGTTCGATACGTATTTAGATTTGTTTTCGTCAATGGAACAACAATTGCATAGAGGGCAGATTCCACTTATGTTGTTCAAAAATATAACAAGAAGAAGGATGCTAGAGAAAGGATATTTTGGACAACCCATGCAACGTTTGTAACATAGTTGTGAGTAGATATAGTAGAGGATCTGGAGAAACTAGCTAGCTCTACAATTGTTGTGTGTATACATCCAAAAAATCATCCTCACTTTGCTTATAAAAATAGCCTTCAACAAATTTATGCACCTGTTTACTTTTTCTTTTTTGTTTTAAAGGGGAGGGGGGGATGCAATTGTGTATTATATTGTTGAATGTATTAATCCATTTGCTCGTGTTTCCAGGTTGAAGGTCTTTTAGTTGCAGCCAATGTGTACTCGACCCCCTTTGAGCATGTATGTGCAAAATGTCATTCTGCTGCTTTTGTCTCCGCTTTGATAAGTGATGATACGATTGATTGTTTGCGATGCGATGAAAAAAGTCCATATATTTATGGACATTGCGTCAGTGGTGTTATCCGAACCATGGGAAACACAATTGTGCAGTATTTGGTTAGGCAGCCTCTGTTACAAAATGTGCTTCTTGAATTGGCAGAGTTGTTGTATGAAACGCATCTACAGAAAAAGGAAAATAGTGTCTATATGATGCGGTAGCTTCAGATACAGAGCAAATTCACCTTAAATGAGGACAATCCAATTTTGCATATCGGCTTAAGAAGGGCAAACAAAAAAAATTAAATCAAACTTTGGGAGGAAACAAAAATACCTCATGTCTCTCTGTAATATTTGTTCAACATCTAAATGAATGTTTGTTTCAAGAGAAAAGGAATGCACCGATGTCTTTTCTTTGTATATCAAATTGTTTGGTGCAAAGGTCGATGGGTTCTGCTCAATGGAACCTTCTGGGAACTTTCTTCTAGGCTATTTAAAGTATGGTTGGTTCTTGGTTATCTAGTTTGTCTGTCAATTTGTATACCGTGGAACTCCAGCTCTTCTTTGGAGGACACAGAGCAATATAATTCAAATTTTTTGTCCAGCTGGCATGCAGATCCACCTGATAATTTCTATGGTGTTGTGACACAAATGTACTATGTGACTTGTTTTGGCAAATTTCCTTGATCGATGAACTTGGTCAAATTATTGTTGTTAAGTAATTTGAAATCAACAAATATATAGTGCGCAAAGTGAAACTGTCCTATCATACCAACAAGAGGCTCTGAAAATTCAAATTGATCGTTGTTTTCGCAATTTTTGCTTATTCGATGAACTTGGTAAAATTAATATCCTGGAATAATTTGAAATCAACGAATATATACTGTGCGGACTGCAATTGTGCTATCATATGAACAAGAGGGCCTTAAACTTCAAATTGGTCCTTGTTATGCTTGCGGTGATATAATTTTACAAAAAAAATCTTTTGTTTCCTTCATTTTTTTAAAAATAAGCGATTTAACATCCTTTAATAATTTAATGTAATTCACTTGTACAATAACAATAGTTAATATTAATATTTTAGTATCTGAAAATAATGTTTTTAGCTGAAGTTAGATAGGATGAGCATTGCTAAACAAT
>JASDQU010306256.1:152401-187281 GCA_032191745.1 Picea mariana
AGAAACCTTCTCATAAACCTATGGAATCAACACGGCACCAGTTCTGTGGAGATACAGTGAACACCTTCGGGCATGAGGACCATAACTTCCATTGGTCCAAGGCATTTTCTTATTACTCAACCCCTACCGCAAAGAACCAAGTAATTTGGACCTCTGGGATTGCTCATGCAGGCTGTGTCCCTGAGGTTTTTGACTGTAAGGACCTAGTCTCTTGGTGCGTCGATAAATTTATTGCAGAGCAAAGAATTATTCCACTGCATGACGACTCTTTTGTTTCTTTTCCACCTCAGGTCTTCCGCCATATGCTGAAATTGCCTGAGCCAACATTGACATTCAAAGGAGAAGATTGCAAACAGTTCCTAGCAAAGCATGATAACAGATTGGACCTCTTGCCCCAAATTTTTGGAAAGGCTGAATCTAGTTCCTGAAGATATTACAAGTATGCAGGTTAGTTCATTTAGAAATCCATTTCGGGAAATTGCCTGGTTGATTACAAGAATAACGGGACAGGAGTCCACAGGTACTATTTCCCACATGGCTCTTTATATTTTGTATTTCACAGTGAACGAACAAGCCCTTTTTGATTGGGGCAGGTTAATTTCCCATGAAATCTCTTCCCAATTGTTAAGCTACAAAAGGGAAAAGAAATTTTATATGTCATCCTATTTAGTTTTTGCAATAGCACATTCCTGTCAATTTCCGCAACTGTCTCTGTCCAAAAAAGTCAACTGCGAATTCCACCCAGTAACGTTATGGTGCCAAGCCTTGTGGGAGCACAAGGCTTCCTACTATTTTTATGAGGTTTTTAATGGCTTCCTGTCTATTTTCAAAGTTTTGTTGCTAGGAGAAAATGCTCCTCGCATATCTGAACATGCAACTAGTTTTTTGGACAATAAGGGGACACTCCAACATTTGGATAATTACACTGTCATAAGAATTTTTGGCTCCACGGTACAACCTGCTCTCCTTCCATTTCACATTACAGACATAATTTTTATTGTAGAAGTAACACGTTAATACAACTACTGGTTCCATCTCTTCCAAAGGAAGAAAAAAAAACAGTTCATTCCTTTGCCTTGGAAAATAGGGGAGTTTGTCTTGAAAAACATCAACAAAATTGACGATTTCGCAACACATTTTAGCATCTCCAACCTCAGATATGTTGAAGACATAAGAGGATTCGACCCCTATGATATTTTTAGACAAAATTTACGATCACTTTGCCTCAGCAATTGTTTTCTAAATAAACACCTGCCCAAAAACAGAGACAGTGACAGTCCTGCCTCTAATACCGGCGACGTAGAGACAGTGCAAAGCTTCACTAAATTGTACACGCAACAGGGGAAACGCCCCAGTGACAAGAGTGTTAAATCCGCAAATACCACTCCAAAAAGTACGACATCCTAGAGCATCGCTCCAACGACCCATCACAACAACAAAGAAACCCATAATTCTTCAAACGGAGGAGGAGATAACGACCCTCCTCACTCTAAAATTGATAGTTCTCACAAGCTTCTAGTAGAGAAGAAGAGAAAAAAAAATGTGGGTCAGGCAGAAGAGCGGAAAATTTAGAGTCAGAACATGGAAGTTGACATTGATCTGGATGCCATGTTCCCCTTCCTTAATCAGCCCCAAGACGACATCCACCATAGCCATCCAATGGACATATCTGTTACCCAAAATGTTGACCAAGATGAATCCTTCATGTTCCAGAGCATTTTTTTTGATAGCCGGAACAAAATATTAATATTTGAGAAAAAAAATGTTAAAAATATCAAAGGCAAATCTCATTTAGAGGTTGACATTGCCAACATGCGATCGTCCCAAATCTGTCAACTTCACACCACGACCAGAGAAGCACTTCATGATTCCATTGGACGCATCAAGACCCAGAATGCCAAACTGAAGGACCGAGTCAAGGAATTCGAAGACACTTTCATTCCTATTCCATTGCTTGTTGATCCTTTGGCAATAGCCATGCTTGGCACCCCTGCACCCAATGTAAAAGCATCCTCCACCCTGCTCGCATCCTGTAAAGGATATGTGGAGAACAATATCAAAAAAAGAATGGAATTGGTTACCCAGGCGTGGAAAATATCACAAACCGTCACTTCCCTTGGAACCAGGGCACATAGCTTGCTCGAGCTTTTGCAAGCCGAATTAAAAGATGAAGAAAATTTCTTTTTAAAAACGGTCATCCCTTTTGGCAAGATTGTCAACAATATGACAGAAACAAAAAGAAGAGAAGAAGATCTTCCATCCAAAAACCAGATCGGCCAATTGAATGCATGTTGGAAATAAAAAGTAGAGAACCCACGTCTCATTGTTCAGTCATGTGAACAAGCCATAGTGAAGAAAGATAAATTATTCACAAAGCTGTCAAATATAGACTTAGCAGGGAAAACCAATGACTTCCAAGACCCCCTCTTAATCGCAAACTCCTTGCCCTTAACTAGGCAAGAGTTCGATAAACAGGTTGCTATGTTGAATACCTTGTCTCTGGAAAAAATTTACAGCATCCTTCAATTTGATCAAGCTCACGTCCATGGCTAGCTAGTCAAATATGCAGTACAGAATGAGGAAATTCATCAGGCTCTCTCTAATCTTTCTATCGACTTCCAGGAATTAGAAAACAAAGTTTTCAACATCGAAATCTGGAATGAGATCAACATCGCCCCAATGAGAAGCTACATTGAAGAATGGGTCGAAAGGCAATTGAAATAGGCCGCCAACGAAAGACAATAGGCATTTCCCGGCATTCCAACAGCCATGGAGAACATCCTTGAAACCGCAATTGTCGCCAACATCTATGAAACAATAGTCGCAAGAAAATAGCCAAAGCGCTCATATGTACCCTCACTGTAAGTTTAGTCACCGCATCTTTCTTTGTTTCTCAGCCCGGTTATTCCACTTTCTTAAATACAGATGTATAGGAAAACACTTATACCTTTCCATTTATTTTCTTTTGCAGCTATTGCACTCTATCTTCTTTCCACAATCATGTTTCTTGTACATATTTCTCTAATGGTTTGCGGGAGGCTGTTGACGAGCGAAAATGACCGTCTGTCAACTGGAAGAACGATTCCGGTCTGGGGTTGTCTAAGTAATCCAAGCCGTTTGGTATGACTCGTTTTGACGGGTTTAATGGCTCCATTAGCCAACTAAGGTCCTAAAAGAAAACAAACAAAAGAAATAAATATTTAACGGATTACTAAACACTAATATTATATATATACATATAATCTAATACAACTATTGCAGGTGTGTTTAAGCAGAAAAAATAGAAATCTCACTTATGCACATCATTTACAATTTGCAAGCTTTAATCGAAACTTACGAAATCAATATGAAAAGATTGCTTCTAAGAAGTAGATAAAGAAAGTAAATTCAAAATATTTTTTGTTTTCTTCCATAAATCTAACTAATCTTGAATTCAAATAAACTACGAAACACAAACATGTAGACAGTCAAAAGCTAATCTAGATATTCTGGTTTCATTAATATTTAAATGACGGAATTAAGAAAAATAAAAGAGCTAACATGTTTGTTAGTGAGGTGTATCCAAGCGTCTGTATGAGTGTGGGTCATCCAACTGCCACATCCAAGAGAAAAATCTGCAATAGACTTTATGACTGTTCTAAATAAATTTAAAAAATAATTTGACAGTTGAAATTTAATGACAGATGAGGAAACACAGATATAAATATGTGATCTTATAATTACACATAATTGCAGCAAGATAAATCTGGACGTACATTATGCATTTAATCATTCAATTAAAATTTGAAGATAAATCCTATCATTTTAATTAAAGATGTGATCACAGTATTTATATTTAGGGCATCAAGTAATAAATGATATTTATAATATAAGTATTCCAAACATACAGTAGATCGCCGAGTCTAAAGCTGCCAGATCTATCGATATATTAGGATTAACAAAAAAAACATTAATGAGAACACCATTCGCAAAAGTCTAAAGCCAAAATGTTTCTATGTTGTTTCATTAAGTCTTGGAATCATTCGTCCATCTACTGCCCCGAGCCAAGATGCCTTCATTACAAAAATCTCTAGTATTTAAAGAGTCTAGTCAAGCTAAACATCTCATCTTGTGGGATAAGATTAAATCTCAAAATGATTTGCTAATTAAAAAATAGAGGGTAATATAACCACTCCATATCACACTCTATCTCTCAAAACTATAGCAAGTTTGTTTTTGTTTACAAAAGATGGGCTAAAGAAATGGCCAATAAACTCAGAAATGGTCCATATCATTAGATCACCACCAACTATACGATATCCTGAAAGAAAAAACGAAAATACAGAAGTTTAGATATTATTTTAACTAATAATTTCCAAAAATTCGAATGCGAATGAACTGGCTACAGAATCAGCTGATTCTATAGCTAGTTTTATTTCAAACGGCATAAATCTAATTAAATCTATATTAATAGAAAAACTAAAATAAAATACAACTAAGAAAATCAAACAAATCTTTACATCTTAACTGCATGCTAAATTTGACTCATAAGACTTCAGAGTTAACTACTGTTGTAACACACTCAGCATTCTTTATTATCACATTTCCAGTTCTTTTCAAACGCTTCCCTTGCCTTTGAGTGTTGAACTTTAGTCTGTGATTTTCACTCGTTAATGAGTCGATCTGAGTGGAGAGGGTTTTGATCTGCAGTTGAAGGGAAGGTATATCTGTGTAATATTTGTCGATCCAAAACAAACAAACCTCACATCGTGGATCTGGAACAGTTGTTTGAGGATATCCATGGCCATGCGTCGGAATGTTGCCACTATTGTCTATGGGTATTTTACTGAGCTCAATCCCTGGAAAACCTTTGCTATGCTTCAGGCACGGTGGCAGATTGTCTATGAAATTGTAGGCCTGGATGAGATCTGGTTTGGGGTAACTCGGGTCTTCCTTTGCCAAGAATTTCTCGATCTCAGAATCAGAGCTCTCATGGACCTCAATCGCTTTGATTGAGCTCATATGAGACTTCGATTTATTTCGTAGGCTTCTGGAAATTAATCTCTCTGCCCTTTTGTTTTTAAACCCTACATTCGAGTCATTTTTAGACAGTTTGCGCGAGGGCCTATTCACGGTTTTTGCAAAGGTGTTAGGGCAAGCGTAATGTTCGTGGTCATGAAATTCAGAGGCTGTTGGATCAACATCTTGTTGCTCAGACACAGACTCTTCGAGCACCGCCTTGTCACAGGGTTCTTTAAATGAGGAGATTGTTCTGTCAATGGAAGGGATTGGGGTTTCTTCTAACATGGGCTTATGAACCTCTACTGGGCTAGGTGTAACAAAGCCATTTCAAGATAGGAAAGTGTCCCAATCATCACCCTGCAATTTTAAATGGTGGACTAATAACATCCTTATCAATCCATGATGAAATAAAATGGAGTTCAAACACTGTCTCTTATACCTCTTGGCTATTTTATATAAACTTCTCAATAAATAGAAAGGCATATTCAACTGGAAACCGATGAAATTCATTAACAATCTTATGTGATATAGAAAAACGAGGCCAAAGCGACCCTCGCATGTAAAGAATTGTCTCAAGATTGCAAATAAACTGTGCCACCTAGTTTTCACAGAGAAATGGGCATACCTTTATCACAGCACTGGATCTTCCGAGAGGTAAAGAACAAACTCCATGGCACCTCCTCTACCTTGGCATTTTTAAACCATTTATGCCCGCTAAGTGGAAGACATGTTGCCTGGCTCAAAAACCCCTTGGTGATTTCGACTTGGATATCTCCTACTTTGGCTCAACATCCATCGAAAGAGAGGGCGAATTCCTAGGCCACTTGCAAATTATAACCTTGGAATTTCTCAAGAAATTCGAGCCAGCCTTGACCCTTAAGGTCTTCCCTTGCATCATCATACAGGAGCAGGGTTTGCGAGCCATTTGGTTCGATACGGGCAACAAGGGCCACGAGGATTCAAACAAGCAGTCACTGAGACAACAACATCCACTGTAAGCAAGAAGGATTTCATAGAACAGGCAGAACCAGGGCTAAAACCAAAGAAACAAAACCCTCGCGCAAATTAAATGAAGGAATAAGGAGTTTCATAAGAGAATTGGGCATTTCGTGTAATGAATCCCTGAGGGTACAAAACAAAGCCTGAGACTTAAATCGAAATGATGGACATGTCATTTTCAAACTTCCACTATCAACAGAGTACAAAATACGACCATATGTGTTTAAGTGTCATCATGTGTAAAGGGCGGAGTTACTCATTATAAGGTCAAGAAGAGAGGTATTTGACAAATCACAACATAACGACCATATAAGGATTTACCAAGAATCATACATGGAACAAGACTCATAGCCTAACATAAATCGATTCCCGGTATGGCATTCAAATGTCCAAAGTCGACCTTATAACAATGAGCAATTAAAAACAACCATTTTATTAACATGAGATAGGCCTTAAAGTGAAAAAAAAAAAATCATTCTTAAAAAGGTTTGTATGATCATTAGTTTTCCTAGGGAAATAAGCCTTAAAATCAAATGCAATAAATTCTCAAGTTTCAATGCTTCGTTCATGCTTTTAGTCATGAACGAAGCATGAAAACGAGAACTAGGAAAATAAAAACCTTTTATAGCCCAAGACTCATCTTTCAAGTAGCAATGTTCATATGTTCAAGCAGAGGCAGCTATAAAATTTATGATGCGTTGCTTTAAGAATTGAAAATATTGTGGGGCTGCCAACAATGGCGACTTGTTGGGAGAAGCAGTTATCTCTGTATCATTGATGAGTTCAGTTTAGGTTTTTTAGAATGATTGTAGATCAAAGAACAACTGAAGGACATCAAGCATCTCGACAATCATTACACAGTCCAACTTCAGACATATTTCCGTTAAAATGAAATCTGGTGACAAATTTTTAAAAATGAGAGCCACGATGTTCAAGTCAATGGCTCCAATATTGTTGATAGGGCCACTGCTTCCAGTAGGCGTCCATAGCCTCGACAGGGATGTCAATGAACTCACTCTGACACCTTGATCCTATCCAAGAAATTTCAATTCAAAATGAAGGATTCTTATAACCAATATCAAAATTTATAGCTGGGAATTTTCTTTAACCTGACATCGCTTCACTGCCAGCGGGCCTGTTCAGTAGCCTAACGAAGTTGTCTTGGCATCATGTATGCATTTACCCACTGCCAGCAGACCTGTTCAGTATCCCGATGGGTTTACAAACACTTCCCACAAATCTTGAGAAATTGTTTACAATATGATATAATTTTCAAGATATTCAGAAGAGCAGGGTGATGCTAAAAATTTCAGTTTTTTTTTTTACAAGACTTGTTATTTTCTCGACTTTTAATTTTTGCGTGATAACCTTCATCGTGATCTAAAAATAGTTTACAAATGAAACTAATATTTCGAGGACAGGAAGGCATCCTTGAGTCACTTTCTTAAAAGCAGGGACAACGTAAAGAGCTTTTAATGATAGTCGTGTCTTCTCATAATTGCAAAGCGAAACCATGAAATCAATTCTGAACAAAAGAAACCTCTTTAGCTAGTCTGCGTTTTAGGAAATTACAGCAGTTGATGCACTGACAGTCCTTGACAGTTGTTTTAAGGTGAAACATTTTATTTTCCTTCTTTGAACTAAACTGTGACACAGGCATGTTTTATCCAGAAAGTGATAAAAACAAATAATAAAAGAAAATCAAAGTAGCAAAAACCACAAAACAAAATCAAAACAAAACAAAAAAATATGTACAAAAGATGTATCTGGGAGTCGTCACGAAAAATACCTTTTGAGGGCTTGACCGTTCACCAGGAAGGTGTCTGGCTGTCCCTCTAAATTTTGCAGGCGGAAAGAGTTGGGACCTAGTTTCTCAGCTACCAAGAAGGGACCCAACCATTGATTTTGGAACTTGGTATGTTCCCCCTTCCCCTCATGAGGTTTATCCCACTTGAGAACTAAATCTCCCACCTCAAAATTCCTGTCTGAGGCAGAACTAGAATCAAACCAGGTTTTAACAATATGTTGATGCTGATCCAGTCTTTCTTTTGCTTGGACCCTTACCTCTTCTAACTTCAACAAAGAATTAATCCAACTTTCCAGAGGAGGACAATCCTCTTCCTGAACTTTCTGCGATAATTGCAGATATGGAAGCAGAACATGAGGAGGGAGAATTTCTTCCCTTCCGTAAATGCGAAAGAAGGAGGAATTACCAACAACAATTTTCAGAGTCACCCTATCAGCCCAAATTGCATTAAAAAGTGTGTTGTGCCAAATTTTGTGGTTTTCGAAAACTGTCATTTTGATGATTTTGATCAAGTTTTTGTTTGTCGATTCTGCTAAACTGTTTCCTTGGGGGTAATAGCTGGCATAATATTTCAGTTTTATCCCTTTTTCTAAAGCAAAGGCACTCATTTCGAGGGATGAAAAATATGAAGCATTATCAAAAACCAAACATTCAGGAATACCAAATCGAGTAATGATGTTTGAATTAAGGAAAGATATTACCTGACTGGTATTTACCACTTTTAATGGTGCAGCCTCGAACCATATGGTAAAATAGTATGTCGTTGTAATGATGTATTTATGTTTCTGCGAGGAAGTGGGGTTGATAGGGCCAATGATGTCAAGACCCCGCTGCTGAAAAGGGAAATCTATTGAAATAGGTTGCAGCGGGAATGCTACCTTCTGCACTCGTCCAGAAGCCTTTTGGCAGATTATGCATTTACGACATAATGTATGGGCATCTTTGAATAACGTGGGCCAATAATACCCTACTCTTAATACTTTGTGAGCAATAGTGTCCCCACTGAAGTGCCCACGAGCTTCTCCTGCATGCAATTCAGATAACACTTTATCTGCTTCATCTCTTTCCAGACAACGCATAAGGACTTCATCAAAATTTTTGTGGAATAATATGCCATTTACCAGCTGGAAAGGTGCAGATTTTAGTCTTAATGTTCTTCTCTTTTTCGGATCAAGATGACGAGGAGCAGAACCGCATGTTAGATAAAACTTAATGTCATCAAACCAAGAATTAGCAGCATCTTGTGCACAACAGATTTGACTTTGACTATGCTGATTTTCAGTTAAAACATTAATTTGACCCTGCTGCTCTTCAACTGAATCAGCCACTAATTTACATAGACCTTGGCCTCTAACAATTTGCGCAGGGGTAATCTTGAGGTCATACTCTTGTAATGATGTCATCCAGTTTTCTCGTTTTTCACCCAATTCTTTTTGTACTAGCAAGTTTCTAACAGCAGGGTAAGGCACAATGACTTTAGTTATGGATTTCAGTAGATATGATCGAAAATGTTTTACTGCTTTAAAAACAGCATAAACCTATTGATCTACAGCTGGATAATTAAGCTCTGCTCCCTTGAAGGCTGAGCTCATAAAGGCAATGGGAATTTCTTTGTTTTCAACATTCTTTTGGGTCATCACAGCAGCATAAGATCGATCAGAGGCGAATGTATAAAGAGTGAAATCTTGTGAAAAATCAGGGCTCATTAGGGAGGGAGCCTCCACTATGGATTTTTTGATGGAGTCAAAATATTGACTTTCCTGCGGTCCCCAATGATATTGAACATCCTTTTTTATTAAGTTTTGCAATGGCCTCACCATTTCCGAGAAACTTGGGACAAACCTTCTGACAAAATTTATTTGACCTAGAAAAGATTGCATAGATTTTTTGGAGGAGGGGGGAGGAAGCTTGGAAATGACTTGAGTTCTTTCAGGATCAATGAACATCCCTTCATTGGATACTATGATTCGAGCAACTTGTCTTGTTCCACTGCAAAGACAGATTTCTTAGGATTTAAAGAGATGTCGTACTTGCGGCATCGTTGTAGAATAGATCTCAGATGGGATAAGTGATCTCTCTTATTTTTTTAGAAAACAGTGACATCATCGAGATACACCACTACGGATTGATTGATGAGACCGCGAAAAGAAATATCCATTGCTCTTTGAAAAGTGGCCATAGCATTTATAAGCCCAAAAGACATCTTTTATAGGCATAGGTACCCCATGGGGTACAAAAAGTGGTTTTCAACTGGTCTGGGAGAGACATGAGGACCTGGTTGTACCATGAAAAACTGTCTAGTAGCGATAATCTTTCAGAACTGGATAATTGCTGGAGAATTTGTTCCATCGGGGGAACAGGATAATTGTTTTTCTCAGACGCTCGGTTTAAGTTTCGAAAATCGGCACAGAGTCAAATTTCGCCACTTTTCTTCCTTACAGAGACAAGATTAGATACCCATTGTGTGTGTGTTACTGGGAAGATTATCTTTGCATTCAATAGTTTGTTTAGTTCTTTCTTGACCATTGGTTCGAGTTTAGGGTGCATCTTTCTTGGCTTCTGCTGAAAAGGTTGAGTCTGGGGTTTCATGAGGATGATGTGTTACATAATGTTAGGGTCAAAAGTTTTTAAATCATCGTATGTCCAAGCAAAGACATCCTTGAATTCTTTAAACAATTTTATAAAAGTTGACTTCTCTTGCTTGAAACATCCCGTTCCCAGATTGATACATTGTGGACTATCTTTAGTCCCTAGATTTACTTTTTCATGGGTCAAGGAAGAACTATTTGTTTTACAATTTACCGATTTCCTGAATTTGTCATGCAAATCATAAAACTTTTCTAATCTTACCACAGATTTAGGGATAGAATTTACCAAATCTGATGTTGATTTGGGAGACCTTGGATATGATATTATCGTAAAATTGTGGAGATCTTTGTCGTGGGTGCCCTCATTGATAACTGCACCTCAAAAAGTGTCCTCCATGTGCAAAAAATTGATGATCTAATGATCATCATCGAACACCCTCCAGTTAGTGACGTTGTCCGAGACTGATGGTCTGAACAAAAACTCAATTGAAAATGTGTTTGGAGAAAGACCTTTTGCGGGAAAAAGTTTGGAAGCGACGTTAGCTAACAAGTCAGCCTCAGAGTTGCTTAATCTTGGAATGGACTTAATGTTGAGTGTGAAAAAATTGTGCATTAGATTCCATACCTCGGCTTGATAACTCTTCAGGTGTGGTGATAGGCAATGAATGGAATTTCTTACCTGTCTGACCACAATTTTTGAATCACCGAATACCATTATGTTCTGTACATTCATATCTACTGCCTTTTTGAGTCCTTGCAGAAGTGTCTCATATTCGGTGGTGTTGTTTGTACATTCAAATTCTAGTCGGCAAGCGATCAAATTTTTGTTACCTGTTGGGTCGATGAGCACACATCCTGCACCAACTCCCTCTTTAAATTTGGATCCATCGAAGTAGAGAGACCATATGTGAGCTTCATCGGCCGTATTAGGCACATTAGGTAGAGTTGTTGACTGTGTGCATGTCACGAGTTCCGACTGTTGTTCTGGATCAGTGATGATGGAAGTTTCCACCCTGAAGTTACCGAAAAAGGCGTTCATTCCCTGCATTTCGGGTGAATTAGTGGAAGCAGTAAATGGTTCATTAGTGTCATTTAAATCGGTCACAGTGTGCTTGAGGTAACGTTCACGATTAATCCTAATTCTGTCCGGCTTTCCATTCTCTAGCAGCCACAAATGGGACCAGTCTATCGCAAAGTATCCATCCAACTGTTTGGACCAATCTCTGCTTAAAAATAAACCATACATTTCGGGGATGTCAACAACAATGATATCAATAATCTGGTGAACCTTAGGATTAGAGGATAGCCTAACAAGTACATTTTTTAATTCACCAATTACTTTAACATTGGTTCGATCGAGCTGAATGATTTTTAGACTGGAAGGTTGAACTTCAGCATTGATTTTTTGGCAGACAGACAAAGGCATCACATTTGATGATGCGTCAGAATCTACCATGCAGTTATGTACATTTCTATTGAAAATTTCTTAAGTTAATAAAAAAGGTGGGACATTTTTGCGAGTATTAACAACAGAACTTTGATGGTTTTTAGTCGCTATCCCTGAAATTACTTTATCTACATTTGATACAGTTTTTACAGTGAGGCATCTTTTATCTGAGGGTTCTAGTGTTGTTTTAGTAGGGACCTTTTGAGGTGTTTTAGGACTGATTTTTGCAATTTTCTTGTTGTTCAGATTGTTGTTTTTTTTGTTTTCTGCAATGTTCTGAAGCATTTTCTGCAGAAGAAAAGGAAATTTAAGAAGTTCATAAACATAAATGTTAGCTCTAAGTTTCTTTAGGTCTTCAATAAAATCATATTCTAAACTTGGGGTTGCTGAATTATGTTTTGTTTCAGTTTGTTTAAATTGTTTCTGAGGCGCATTAGTTCTTGTTTCAGAAGAGGGTTTATTCTGAGTTTTACTTCTAGTATTGTAAGGATGGATAGTTTCAAAATTAGCTTGAAAGATATTGTCGGAAAAATGCCCGAAGATATTGGGAGACGATTCCTCTTCTTCGATTGTTTCTTCTTCAACCACATCTTCATAATTCTCAGGGGGAACTAAGTTATCATGTGCTTTAAGGCTTGTTTGTATAGTGTATTGTAAGCTTTCGAGATTCACGCCTTCAGGGTTTGGGTTTGGCCGATTTGAGGGAAAAGGTTTTCTAAAAGGGGGTTTGTAAGTCCCTTTGCTTGAAGATGATTCTTCAGTTGATCTCCTTAAGTCTACGACTTGATTTGATCATTTATGGATGACCTTTTGTAAACTTTTCAAATCTGAGCTCTTTGATTGAGTTTTGGTCTGGGGAGGTCTAGGAAGAATTTATGTTTTCTTCTTAGAAGACAGGGTAATATTTGCCTCATTACTAAGATTATATTTTAGGCTTAAAATATCTTTCTCAATTTGGCTTGCCTCCTCGAAGGCTTCCAGTAACGTTGCCTTCTTAGACCTTTTAACCCAAATTGCTACATTCTGGTGTAAGGATTTGGTGTAATATGTGACAATGAGATTTTCAACGGGGATTCGATTTTTTAATGTGAGGAACATTTGGTTAAAATCTTTTATTTTTTCCTTAGGGGTCATTTTTACGCTGGAGAGTTCCATGACTAAGACTTCGGGAGACTTATCGTCTCTGAACTTCTCAAGGAAACAAGACTCGAATTTGTCCCAAGATACAATGGTGTGGGGTTGTTGGGAAAAATATCAAGTAGAAGGATTGCCCTCAAATGTATAAGGAAAGAGTCTACATACTACATCTTCATGTTCTACGCTTCGGAGTCTAATGGCTAGCATGAATTTCTTTATGTGATCCTCGACGAGTTGCTTAGAGTCTGGATTGAATTTAGGTAACCATTTCTCTAGGTGTTTAGGCAAAGGATGTTGGGGTCCAGGTATGGCCACAACATCTTGATCGAGCCAAGGTCTGGCGGGATTGTTTTGATTTTCCATGGGCGTAGGTGGTGTCGAAGGCTGAGATGGTTCAGATGAAGAACTTCCTTTGTCGGATGACTCCTCTCCTGAAGAGGAAGGAGACGAATGAGGTGGAAAAGGTGGGATACTAGATCCTCTGGCTGCAGGAGTGGGGATGTGATCTGGATCTGTGGGGTTTAGGAGTAAACCAGTGCCTTCAAGTTGCTCTCTGATATCAGAGAAATCTAGAGGTTGATTCAGTGGCCGACCAAGTTGTCTGATATGGGCCAAAGCACCATGTGTCCTTAGAAGTGTCTGACGAACAATTTCTTGTACGTCGGACCCTTGAGGGTTTGGTGTTACTGGCTCAATGGTAATCTGTGGATTTTCGTTTGAGGTAATTGTTGTTTGAGATGTAACGTTGTTGTCAGAATGACTCCTTGTTATTATAGGGAAGCGAGTGTGTGGGGGAGGAGTCTTGTGACTTCCACGTGCCATCAATTGTATTCAGGCCCTCCTTCTAGCGCCATTTGTTGACGGGCAAAAATGATCGTCCGTCAACTGGAAGAACGAGTCCGGTTTGGGGTTGTCTAAGTAACCCAAGTCGTTTGGTATGACTCGTTCTGACGGGTTTAATGGCTCCGTTAGCCAACTAAGGTCCTAAAAGAAAACAAACAAAAAAAAGAAATATTTAACTAATTACTAAACACTAATATTATATATATACATATAATCTAATATAACTATTGCAGGTGTGTTTAAGGAGAAAAAATAGAAATCTCACCTATACACATCATTTACAATTTGCAAGCTTTAATCGAAATTTATGAAATCAATATGAAAATGATTGCTTCTAAGAAGTAGATAAAGAAAGTAAATTCAAAATATTTTTTGTTATCTTCTATAAGTCTAACTAATCTTGAATTCAAATAAACTACGAAACACAGACGTGTAGACAGTCAAAAGCTAATCTAGATATTTTGGTTTCATTAATATTTAAATGACAGAATTTAGAAAAATAAAAGAGCTAACCTATTTGTTAGTGAGGTGTATCCAAGAGTCTATATGAGTGCGGGTCATCCAACTGCCACGTCCAAGAGAAAAATCTGCAATAGACTTTATGATTGTTCTAAATAAATTTAAAAAATAATTTGACAATTGAAATTTAATGACAGATGAGGAAACACAGATATAAATCTATGATCTTATAATTACACATAATTGCAGCAAGATAAATCTGGACGTACATTATGCATTTCATCATTCAATTAAAATTCGAAGATAAATCCTATCATTTTAATTAAAGATGTGATCACGGTATTTATATTTAGGGCATCGAGTAATAGACGATATTTATAATATAACTATTCTAAACATACAGTAGATGGTCGAGTCTAAAGCTGCCAGATCTATCAATATGTCAGGATTAACAAAAAAAAACATTAATGAGAACACCATTCGCAAAAGGCTAAAGCCAAATGTTTCTATGTTGTTTCATTAAGTCTTGGAATCATTTGTCCATCTACTGCCCCAGGCCAAGATGCCTTCATTACAAAAATCTCTAGTATTTAAAGAGTCCAGTCAAGCTAAACATCTTATCTTGTGGGATAAGATTAAATCTCAAAATGATTTGCTAATTACAAAATAGAGGGTAATATAACCACTCCATATCACACTGTATCTCTCAAAACTATAAAAAGCTTGTTTTTGTTTACAAAAGATGAGCCAAAGAAATGGCTAATAAACTCAGAAATGGTCCATATCATTAGATCACCACCAGCTATATGATATCTTGAAAGAAAAAATGAAAATACAGGAGTTTAGATATTATTTTAACCAATAATTTCCAAAACTTCGAATGAGAATGAACTGGCTACATAATCAACTGATTATGTAGTTAGTTTTATTTCAAACAAAAGAAATATAATTAAATCTATATTAATAGAAAAACTAAAATAAAATTCAACTAAGAAAATCAAACAAATCTTTACCTCTTAACTGCATGCTAAATTTGACTCATAAGACTTCAGAGTTAACTACTGTTGTAACACACTCAACATTCTTTATTATCACGTTTCCAGTTCTTTTCAAACCCTTCCCTTTCCTTTGAGCGCTGAACTTTAGTCTGTGATTTTCACTCGTTAATGAGTCGATCTGAGTGGAGAAGGTTTTGATCTACAGTTGAAGGGAAGGTATATCTGTGTAATATTTGTCAATCCAAAACAAACAAACCTCACACCGTGGATCTGGAACAACTGTTTGAGGATATCCATGGCCATGTGTCAGAATGCTGCCACTGTTGTCTGTGGGTATTTTACCGAGTTCAATCCCTGGAAAACATTTGCTATGCTTCAGACACACTGGCAGATTGTCTACGAAATCGTAGGCCTGGTTGAGATCTGGTTTAGGGTAACTCGGGTCTTCCTTTGCCAAGAATTTCTTGATCTCAGAATCGGAGCTCTCATGGACCTCGATCGCTTTGATCAAGCTCATATGAGACTTCGATTTATTTTGTAGGCTTCTGGAAATTAATCTCCCTGCCCTTTTGTTTTTAAACCCTACATTCGAGTCATTTTTAGACAGTTTGTGCGAGGGCCTGTTCATGGTTTTTGCAAAGGTGTTAGGGCAAGCGTACTGTTCGTGGTCATGAAATTTAGAGGCTATTGGATCAAAATCTTGTTTCTCAGACACAGGCTCATCGAGCGCGGCCTTGTCACAAGGTTCTTTAAATGAGGGGATTGTTCTGTTAATGGAAGGGATTGGGGTTTCTTCTAACATGGGCTTATCAAACTCTATTGGGCTAGGTGTAACAAAGCCATTTCGAGATAGGAAAGTGTCCCAATTGTCACCCTGCAATTTTAAATGGTGGACTAACAACATCCTTATCAATCCATGATGAAATAAATTGGAGTTCAAACACTGTCTCTTATACCTCTTGGCCATTTTATATAAACTTCTCAATAAATAGAAAGACATATTCAACTCGAAACCGATGAAATTCATTAACAATCTTATGTGATATAGAAAAACAAGGCCAAAGCGACCCTCGCATGTAACGAACTATCTCAAGATTGCCAATAAAACGTGCCACCTATTTTTCAATAGAGAAATGGGCATACCTTTATCACAGCACTGGATCTTCCGAGAGGTAAAGAACAAACTCCATGGCACCTCCTCTACCTTGGAATTTTTAAATGATTCCTGCCCGTTAAGTGGAAGACCTGTTGCCTAGCTAAAAACCCCTCAGTGATTTCGACTTGGATATCTCCTACATTGGCTCGACATCCATCAAAAGAGAGGGTGAATTCCTGGGCCACTTGAAAATTGTAACCTTGGAATTTCTTACAAAATTCGAGCCAGCCTTGACCCTTAAGGTATTCCCTTGCATCGTCATATAGGAGCTGGGTTTGCGAGCCATTTGGTTCGATACGGACAATAGGGGCCATGGGGATTCAAACAAGCAGTCACTGAGATAACAACATCCACTGTAAGTAAGAAGGGTTTCATAGAACAGGCATAACCAGGGCTAAAACCAAAGAAACAAAACCCTCGCGTGAATTAAATGAAGGAATAAGGGGTTTCATAAGAGAATTGGGTGTTTCATGTAATGAATCCCTGAGGGTATAGAACAAAGCCCTAGACTTAAATCGAAATGATGGACATGTCATTTTCAAACTTCCACTATCAGCAGAGTACAAAATACGACCAGATGTGTTTAAGTGTCATCATGTGTAAAGGGTGGAGTTACTCATTATAAGGTCAAGAAGAGAGGTATTTGGCAAATCACAACATAACGACCATATAAGGATTTACCAAGAATCATACATGGAACAAGACTCATAGCCTAACATCAATCGATTCCCGGTATAGCATTCAAATGTCCAAAGTAGACCTTATAACAATGAGCAATTAAAAAAAACCATTTTATTGACATAAGATAGGCCTTAAAGCGAAAAAAAAAATCATTCTTAAAAAGGTTTGTATGATCATTAGTTTTCCTAGGGAAATAAACCTTAAAATCAAATGCAATAAATTCTCAAGTTTCAATGCTTCGTTCATGCTTTCAGTCATGAACGAAGCATGGAAACGAGAACTAGGAAAATAAAAACCTTTTATAGCCCAAGACTCATCTTTCAAGTAGCAATGTCCATATGTTCAAGCGGAGGCAGCTATAAAATTTATGATTCGTTGCTTTAAGAATTGAAAATATTATGGGGCTGCCAACAGAGCCCCAATCCCAGTCTACATGTCAAACGCATTGAAATTCCGGTTTATATGTAACAGACTTTATTTTTTTGGTATATTTCAAAATTTGCAGTAGTATGTAACAAACTTTCATTTTTTGACATACTTGAAATAAAAATTGCATTTAAATTTTTATATGTTACAGACTCTACTCTTATCTTTCCGCATTCTATATAACAAATGCATTTGTTTTTTAATATGTTAGACTTATATTCTTATCCTTCAGTAGTCTATATGGCAAATGCATCTACTCTTTTATATGTTAAACACTTTTCTTTTTTTATATATTTCAAAATAAATGGCGTTCAACAATGCAAGTGTCATTTACATATACCCCATGTTCACAAATGCATTTAAATTTTTATATTACTTATCTCCTATTAATTTTATGTCATCATATATTTTTATCTTTCAACAGTCCATATGGACAATTCATTTAAATTTCCAAATTTAATCTTGCACTGTCAACGAATTTTTTACTTTGTTATATACTTTCAAAAAAATTAGGTTTGTTATATACTTTCAAAAATTAGATGATGTTGTGCCTGTCGACCGTCATTTACTTTTGCCCTATCTTCTGTGATATACATTTTGCACAACATTTCTCTGATATACATTTTGTACCAAACACTTCGTTTCATTTACAATTCGACCCCATTTTCCACATTTTGTTTTCTAACCTCCATGGCAGGGACTGCGCTGCCACGGAGCCTTGTTTTATCATTGCTTTTCTCGTTAATAAAATAGAAAAAAAATATGAAGTCATATCTTACTTCCAAGTTCTTCGAAAACAAAATTCTAGTGCCGACCACTATATATAAATTGTTTTGGGTTTAGAAAAGCAAAACTTTGGAAAAGAAATTGTCTTACTAAACCACATCCCATGAATTAGTTTATTTATTTCTCAAAAGTCTCGATTATTTATTTCTCAAAAGTTGAAATGTAAAACAATTGTTTTGTTTTGGGTTTAGAAAAGGAAAAGTTTGGAAAATGGAAAGTGTCACTAAGCCACCTCCCATTAAATAGTTTATTTATTTCTCAAAGGTTGAAATGTACTCAAAAAGCAAAGACATTAGCAGCGAAGGATCCTCAATCCCAGCATCTCATATCAGCATTTAAGTCACAATACCTAGTACCTCTTCACATCAATCCACTCAAGGTCCCTGTATATATTACAGGGATGGGATAAATTAATGCATGTGGGAGCATCCAAATCGTGCCTCTATGCATGTGCATGTCAAACTAGTTGGTATTTTTCTTGTTGGGAAGGTCACAAAGCACATAGAAAATGGGCATTCTTCCCTATGAGCATACAATCGTTTTTTATTGTTGACTTTACAAAAATATATTGGTCTTAGATTTTTGTGCCTAATGGAAGAGAACATGTTGAATCCATGGACTATCATCATCAATGTGCCCCTTGTGAAATATCCAACTTACATGAGGGGGTTCAACAATGTGAAAGGCATATCGAGAAGATGCAAGAGTGTTACAGCTTGTTAGTAAGAAAATTGGATAAGTGGAGAAAAATTTGGGAGCAAGGCTATGAAGAAGAGTGACACTATTAGAATCAACAAATGCAAGAGATGAAAGCTCAATTGGAATCTATAAAGTTAAAGTAATAAAGCACTAGCATTATAAGTGGCAACAATAGCATAAAAATTGAAGAGATGGAAGAGAATCTCAAGGAAATGTTGGAGAGAGTTGAGCAAGTGGAACAAGAATGGAAAACTACAAAAAAAGTGGCCCATTTTTACTCTCCACCTACCCATTCACCGGGCTTGTTTGGGACAAAGCTGGAAAGAGTCATGAAAAAAGATACAGTTAAGTAGGTAGCTTGTTAAGAAAGGAACCAATCAAAGGGTACTCAAGTGTCCAAGATTAGTGGTACTAATGTGGCCCACCATGGGAATGATCCTTCATAATTTTTTTGTTTGAATATCGTTATACATGTCATTTAAAATGTAGTAGCAATAGTTCCCTTAAGACAGCATAAACCTCCTTTTTGATAAATTTTGGACAAGTATGGAGTGGTTCTATTTCTCATTTTGTATTATCATGTTGAATGGTTTGACCACAACTATTTTTTTTTTAATGTGTAACTTGTCATTTATTTATAATATTTTAAAAGTATTTAAGCATGATGGTATTGAATTTGATTCACTTATCCTCATTTTTAACAATATTTTGTTTTTGACCTAATCCTTTTCAAAATTAATAGCTTCTCACTAATTGCTAATGGCTTGATATCTCATATTCTATTTATTTGAATTAAGATCTCACTTTTTTCTATATGTTTTAAGCTTTGTTTAGATCTTCTTATAACTAGTCAAAACTTTGGAACATTTCTAAAATTCAATACAGTGTAATTCCAAAATATATTAACAAAATTTTAAAAATAATTAATGAACACTTCCTCTTTATATAAAGAATATTAGTACATGAAAAAAATATTGAATTTACCAATGTCAACTTCATCTCACTCCCTCGTCATGTTATGTGGATTTTCTAAAAAAAACAAACTACTTCATTTATCATATATTTAGGAACCCAGAATTTCGTTGTTTTCCAAAGAAAAAGGTTGAAATCAAGGTTTTTATACCTAATATAACCTTGAAAATTTTGTTGGATATGGCACAAAGAGTCACAATAGCTCTAAAGCCATGTTGAGAAGACAAACATGGAACATCTACAATGATCTCTTTGTGAGTGACTAGGGTGAAATCACAATAGATCAACAAGCAGAGATATCACTCTATATTTCTCCTAGTTTAGCCTACATTAATTCTAAAATAACTACCAAGGTAGTTAGAGGACTTACTAAATGATCAAATGATTGGACACGATATTTCTATACTATCCTCTCTCCAATCCTCTTTCTCTTTCACGAGTTTCTCAACTTGCACACAAAGAACAAGATCTTCCTCTAACCTATATACTATTTATAACTAAATTAAACCAATAACTAACTAACTTGAGTTAGGAGAATCATAACCAACACTAGACACTAATAATCAAATATAAGCATGAAAGGAGACAGTTTCTAGGGGAGGGAGAAGAGAGATCTCTATTTTATAAATGAAAACAACAATACAAATAAAGTATACTTGACTTCTGTTGTTGGCACCGCCCATAACCACTATCTAAATTCCTCCTACCCGGGGACACTCGGGACTTCTCGATCTCTAGTGTTCCACTCCACTCGAAGAAGAGAAAGACCAGGAAGTCTTAGGTCTCTTTCTTGGAATGTGGGAGATGGAAGATGTTGAGGATGGAATAACTCATGGAGATTATGGTCATAAAAACCTCAGGGAAATAGCTCTAACTGCTTGGGATCATATGATAATTATGATATCATAGGATTAGTGTATTGGGTTTCCTCCTTTAAGGTCTTATTTATACCACTTCAAGGTGGTTGAGACCGTTTCCCATGGGAATTAGTAATTTAGGAAACTAATTTTCCCATAAAATCTATGTGGGAGCTCGTAATTTTCGTGAAATTATATATTTTTTTCTCACTTGAGAGTGCATTCACACCTATTCCTAAAGAAACTAGCGAGTACTCACACTCTCTATGAAGGAAACAAGCTAGTATATGCAAAGAAAACTCATTTGGCAGAGTTAGGAAAGGCATCAGTCATCCAAATTCATGTAGAGGGTGTATTAGGGCTAATAGAGTGCATATTTTCTAAAATGAGGTAACTAAAGATGTTATAACAAATGCTCCTTAATATGTGATGTTAGAAGGGAAACTGATGACATAAATACATTATAATTTGGTGGAGGAAGTGTCTAAATGGGGCCAAGCAGAGTTCACCAAACATCAAATCGGGGAAGTACCTACAACAAAAGACAAGGTATGAGATGACTCTCTTCCTGAGGTGGGCATACCTATTTTCAGGTGTGAATATGCATGGCCACCAAATCAAATACACTAGTATAGATCCATGAACCATATAAAGAAGCAGTGATCATGGCCATGACAAAATACAAAGTGGATCCATGTATGTATAAAAGTAGCAAGCATGGCCACAAAATACTTACACTGTGGATCCATCTCAGATAGATCATAGCCATGAATAGATACATAATGTAGCTATGTCTCAATATACATCGGGAAGATGACCAGAGCAATGGAGTGGACAACTGATCCTCTTAAAGGTACCAATGTCATGGAGGTGAGTAGTACAGACTTATGCAACTTGAGCTATAACATAATGAGAGGATGTTACCAATGGCCCAAGGTCTTCAAATCCAAAAACCGATGAAGGTACGAGTCTACACCTTGTGAATACATGATCTAATGTTGAACATGGGAGACGCCATTTGATTACCAGTCATTGATGTATATCGTTAACAAATGCAAGACAACCCAATGATAATGATAATGGGCATCAAGGTACCTAACACATTCTAGCAAGTGATAATAGGTGTGTTGAGGTCGAACACTTGTAGAATATATCAATTAGGGGACATTGATGTATTTCCACTATCAATGGTGAGGGAACCTTCCACTGATGATTGCAATCCCCAAGGTACTATGAAGTATCTAAATCTCATTCCCAGAGAAAATGTGCCAAATTCGATGGGAAGAGATTCATTATAAGGAGGATAATAGCGCATCCCCCATCATCCAACATGAGTGAAAAAAAGGATAATGATTTGGATGGACTCAAATGGTAAATTGTGGGGACATACCATCGAGTACGTCTCTGGCATGTTCCAAATGGAATAACACATGGCAGAGACCCTCTAAGAAGCGATCAATAATGAAACTACTGACAAAGGCAAGGAATTCCACCAATGATGAAAATTGAACCCAAGGTATTGCATGAAAATTGAACCCAAGGTATTGCATGAAAATTGAACCCAAGGTATTGCATGAATTTCAATGTGTGAATAAAGGTCTTTAAATTGAACACAGGGGAAATCACTCAGTCAACAACCATTGATGACTGTCTTCTATTGAGCACAAGGTAACCTATCAATGATGAAAATAGGCCCAGGGTGGTACTCTAGGTCAAACTATCAAAGCAATGTGTTGGAGTCGATAAGAGTTGACCCAACAGTGAGAAGTCAATGGAGACCTTCCACGTTGACACGAGTAAACATCAAAGATATTGATGATATTGATACAACTTTGACAACCGGGAAGGACGACATGAACATTCAAGAGATAGCTGAGAAGTGGTTGACACAGGCTAAAAACATCCCTTGAACATAAGCATGACATAATGGTGACTTTGGAAGCATTTGACACAAAGTGGAACAATGATATAAGTTCGTGAAACATGAGGCATCAACAAACTCTCCATAATGACTAGAAGAGTAACTAGCTAGAGGAGTAATAAAACTCAAAAATCAAGGTTCGGCTTCCTAAGGCCATACTAAACCCAACTTTATGAGTGACTGACTCAAAAATTGGTGCTTTGTTCAAGGGCAACATGACTTAGGACAACTGCCAAAAAAAAAAGTTCTTAATTCTTCCCCTCCTCTCTCTTTTTATAATATTTTTTTTTGTCTTTTTCATATGATTAAAGTCTAAAATAGAATAAAATAATGTTATGTTACAATGGAGGAAATAAGTGTCGCAAGCAAGAAAACTAGTTCCAAGTGCAAGGAACATACCTATGCATTATGAAAGTAGGTTGTGCAGGATATGGACACTCTTGGGTGTGTTTCCTCCAGGGATACAAGGTTCTAGGTTACAAATTCTACAATAGCAAAGGAAATTGGCTTAAGAGAATGCAGGCAATGAGAAACACAAGGCAAATTGAAACAAGCATTAGGATAAAAAACATGAGCAACAACATGCAATGCGGTCGATGCAACTCAAAACATAAAAAAACATAGGAGCCCCATGGGTATAGGCTAGAAGCAGACCAAGAAGAAGTCATGTGGCTTCGAGGAAAAGTCATGGTGGGACTAAGAGGGCTCCCGAGCCTATGAAAATAATTACCATGGGAACCGAACTACAATTAAAGTTCTAATTAGGGAACCCATGAAAGGTAGGATCTACCGCTCAATTTACGACACTTTTTAAACAACAAGAAGGTTTTGTGTCACAACTTGGTGGGGTCAAACCTAAGAAGAAAACAAACCAAGAAACTATTAATGCATAATGCAAGGTGGCGAGGATAACCTGCATGTTAGTTTTGCAATCTTTATCAATCAAAACATACTAATTATGACTAAAAAAACACTCATAAAGGCATGATACTTTCATCGCAACTACAAGAAAAAAAAAGCACAAGCTAGCATCGACGCTTGTTAAGCATTAGTCATGTAAAATATTAATGATAAAATATCAAATATACAATGTGTACTATACAAAAGTGGGTAAAAAGTGATTAAATGGGGAAAAAATGTTTTTTTATCAAACCCTTGCTTGGAGCCCAAAATGGCCTATGAACGTGAAGCAGTTATTGCGGGAGATTCCATCAATAGAATCATGATTCTTCAGGACCAGGTAGTTCCTCACCTCAATCTCTTCAATTTCTTCCATTTATGTTAATTTTTATGTAAAGTTTGGCTATGGGACACCCTTTTCACAAGAGGGTGAGCACACTCACACCTATTCCACTCACAGGGTGCAAGTGGATGACCCTACTTTCACCCTGCAAGAGGAACATGTGTGAGTACTCACTCTTGTCCTTAAGGAAAGGAGTGAGTGACCCCCAAAAAGTGCAAAAATGACCTCTCGCTTGCTCAAAAATTCTAGAAACTTTTATATGGATATTAATTTGAGAGAGAGGGAGTGTGATGAGGTGGAATCCTTGGTTGTTGATGATCCGAAGGTGCTAAATTCCCCCCAAGCTTGCATATTGCTCAATTTTTTTTGAATTCCTAACATGTGGGCTCAAAAAATGATCTGTAAATTGTCGTGGATATTCCATTGGAACAATTTCATAACAAAAGATTTGATAAATAAAATTGAAATCTACATTATGAAAGTTAAATTTCTTTAGATTCCAGAATATTTAGTTATTGATTTCCTCCTTATGCATGAAATAGATAAAATGTGGAAAATAGAGAACAGTAAAGTACAATCACACACCATCCACAAGATAACACAAATATTTGCTTTGGGAAACCCTTACGAGAGAAAAATACCAGCTAGAAGGTGAGGTTGCTCTGCTCTCTTTTCTCTAGTATGGAAAAAATGCAAGTACAGAGGAGAAGGCACTCTCTATGGAGTTACCTAAGTTCTATGGCCAGTTAGGCTACTACAAAAAATTAACCCCCTTTGTTATGCTCTCTAATTTCCCACTCCCATATGTTCTACTCTGATATGGAAAAAAAAATACAATAACATAGAATGGATCCCCTTCTCCTCGTAGTGGCTCGGTATTTAACATAGTCCGATAGCCATCTAGGGGTAGGTTTTTTACTTCCTCAACCCTCAATTGTGGTAGTATTTTGAAACTTCTAGAATATTCTTTAAATTACTTACGTGGCTAGCCCCATATGCATGAGTAATGGGGGCTAACGTGGCATCCTCTTGTACCATGGTGGTCAACACAATAGGTCAACTTGCGGGACGAATAACTTTTGCAAACGAACTCTGATTGACGCATGGTCTACATTGTTGGAAATTTCTCAGAGTCTAGACCATCGTTGAGGGTGTACATAATTTCTAGACACCAGAACCCCAAAAAACTTAATTTAGTACCTCAAAATAGCTCTGGAAGGTTCTAGACCCCAATTTTCCAAAATGGGAACTGCCACTAAAATGACCTTGCAAGTTGATTCCTCCAATTTTTTCCACTCTAAAAGCATCGAGATAGATGAAACATAATATAATGATCTAATACAAATAAAAAACAATTGTTGCAACTACTGATAGGGTATTAGGACCTTGATCGAGAATCTTTCATGATAGATGATGAGCCTCTAAAGAGAGAAGTTGAATATATATACTTCATCATAGGCCTATCCTAGCGTGGTGCATTGGTTGACCTGAAAGGATCAGGTGGTCGGGGTGGAGGCAATTTGACTATCCAAGAGTATATAAATTCCTATTGCTCCGAGAGAACTCAAAAAATGATTTTTCAAGTTCCCATCAACAAAAGTGAGAGTTTAATCCTTAATATCATTTTACTTACGATATCTTGGATGGTCGGATATGCAGTACAACACTTGGCCTCACGCCCACAACTATACTACAAGGTAGAGTATCTGCAACCCACGGTATTTGATTGGTGGACAGGGATTTTGAACAACATGGAGGCCCACCTTATAGAGTGTAATATGGGACAACAAAATAACTTTGGTTATGGTAGTATCTTATGCACGTTCTTCTTGGAGCAAGTTCTAGCTATGTGTTTGTGCATTTCTCTCCCCCCTCTCGGGATACAAGAACCCAGGATGGTCCAATGGGTGGATCTCATGCACAGACTCAGGGGTGGAGCAAGTTGGACGATGACTTCTTTTCTTGGTGGTTGTTGTGGATAAATTCGTAAATGTAGACATAAACAAATCTCCCTAGTTCGGGATCCCAAAACTAGAACAAAACAACACAGAACACACCCCTTTCCTTAGATTCAAATGAAATGCAAAAGGATAGAAAACTCATACCTTTTTAACTGATGTTTGTCCTTATTGATTAACTCTAAGATTGATCCAGTGCTTTTAGAAACATAGGCTTGTGAAAAGGATCAAACAAAACCAGTGAAAGTAACAAACATACATATGTTTCAATGAATCTATGTAAATAGCCAAGGAGAAATACAAACAAAAACCATTGACAACCTTTATTAGGAAAGGAAAATGTATAATTGTATTAATAAATAAAGAAGCAGTTTGCAACCAAGCCTTGGCGTTGAAAAACTTCTTCCAGCAGTTCAGTGTTCCAGCACCCAAGTGGCCTCCATTAATTCCATCTCCATCTCTTGAACACTTTAGCCCAAATATATTAGGACCAAAATGAGGTTCACAAACTCTCAATTACAAACCAAGAGATACTCTCAATTCACCATTATTTTATTACTCATCACTCATTAGCCTTTCCCTTTAGAAGATGCCTCCATTTATAGATTGGAGAGGAAGCCATGAGGAGGTTAGGATGAGAGGTTAGGATCTCACTGAATCAGGAGAGACGGGTGAGATCTAAATCGATCGACAAACAACTCATCATTGAAGTTTCTCTTCTAGAAGCTTCGAGAATATCTTCTATTTTCCCATGTACAAAGGTTGTTGCACCCTTGAACTTAAGAAAAAGGCGACATTGTCACACCTTCCATTGATGCAGCATGCGACAAGTGAAGTTGTCGCACCTTGCTAGAAAGCAACAAGCAACAACCTTGTAATTTATGGATTTTTTAGAGTTGATCTTTCCCAAGAAGACTTTATCTCAGTTTTCTTTCAAAGTTCTATGCTTTAGATGTTAGAGAATAGGTAGTATCACTTGTTGCGACAAAATTTTGTATAACAATGGTCTCACTAGATCATCGTCATCGATGACTACCCATATGTCGGTCCAAAATTGCATAAGGATCTAGAGTTAGCACTCCCCGAGATGTTGCTTGGGCGACATCAGTTAGTACCAATGTTTTTTAAATTTTCAAATTATTTGAAATTTTAGGATTTTAATATGTTATGATTAAATAAGAGGCAGAATTTTTTCATATGGAGCACAATTAACAAAATATTATGGTGACACAAATATTGGACCAGTGTGTTATGAAGGCTATATGTGACATAGGCATAGGAGTAGAGACGAAGACTAGCCCAGGGGAGAGGTTGAGAGGGTTCTACAATCGATATAGAGGAACTTGGAGAGATTGACTTGGTGGCTTCCCATGGCACAAACCGAGGACCTTCCCAAGTGCACTCATTTCCATGTTCTGACGAGTGGTGAATGCCATAGTTTTCTACCATGTGACCCATGTCGAGATAGGGACAGGGTCGGAGGCCTAGATATTATTTTCGTGATTATCCTTATATGTATTACCAAGGGCTAGGATGCCCAATTTTGTAAATTATGCTCCACATTTTTGTACTTGATGAAATATTAATATTTACAAACTTTTGTGGCCTTACTTATATTCGTAGTGTGATTTACTTACTTTCCATGAAATATGTACATGCATGTTTTGGTTTGATTAATGCGACAAATGTCAATCTAACACACAATTAGTTAATGCATCAGATAAATGATTAAAAATTATTGAAATTTGTACATTGGTAATAAACTCAAAAGATTGTTCAAGAAGTTGCACCCATGAACACTTTTGAAGAAGTGTAGGATCGCGGACTCTGTACATGTCATTTAATTGTGACACTACTAGTTGTGAATCCAAGTGAACTACTAGATGTTGAATTCTATGCAAAATGGTTTTCGTTAGTAGTTCAATTATTGTACTATACTCGGCCATGTTATTGGTTGTTGGAATGAGACAAGCATGTCATGAAGACACAAGCTGGCATGTGGAATAATAAATCACCCAAGCCACAGAAGCAAGGTTCCAGGTGTGGCAAATAACACCATCTTTGAATCCCACAAACACAAGTGATTCTGATGGCATCTTCCAACCAAGCAAAAAGCATGATAAGCACAGATTGAAAATCCTAAACACTTAACTAACTAGCACTAACCTATTAATATACTATAATTACAAGAGGATATTCTCAAGCATTGTTTCCTAAGCATAGTAACTCTTTAGATAGAGGCCATTGCAAGGCTCAAGAATTACATTCCCTTCATAATCAACCAACTCATAAGCTCCTTTCTTCGGGACATGACTCACCATGTAAGGACCGTACCACAGGGGGTTGAACTTGCCTGCCCCCAAAGCATCCTTATCTTGATCGTAGACCAGGACCAAGTCTCCTTCGGAGAAAACTCAAGGGAAGATAGATTTTTCATACCAAGCCTTGACATGTTTCTTATGTGATTTATCACCATGGCCACATATTTTTGTTTCTCATCGAGGTTTTCCAAGTGTACTAAGTGCCCTTCAAGGGAAATGGTGTCAAGCAAGAGCTCTACATCTAATTTCAATGAAGGGATTTCACATTCAATAGGAAGGACTACTTCCACCCCATGAATGAGTTGGAAAGGAGTAAACCCCATGGAGATATTGATGAAGGTTTGGTAGTCCCATAGGGTCAACAAAAACATCAAGTGTCAATTGTTCTTACTCACATTAACAATCTATCATAGAATGGTATTTAAGGAATTATTTTCTGCCTCAACCTTACCATTATTCTGCAGATAATATGGTGATGAGTGTTCCTGGTAGAACCCCAACTTGGCCACTAGCTCAGACATCATCTTATTATGAAAGTGACTATCATTATTAGTGACAATCTCCCTAGGTACACCAAATCTTGTTATAACTTGATTGAATATGAAAAGCGCACCCATCTCACCATTATTGGAAAACATTGGCATGGCCTCAACCCACTTGGTAAAGTATCGATAGCCACAATGATATACTTATTCCCCCTGGTTGAAGTCAGGTAACAGGTCATAAAATTGATGCCCTATTTTTGAAAGGGCCAGAAGCGATGATGAGAAAGAGAGGAGTAGAATGTACATGCATTTTCCTCATAAACACTTGGCATTGATGGCACTTCTTGACCACCTCAACACAGTATTTTAAAACTGAAGGCTAGAAGTACCCAACATGTAATACATTTTGGGTTGTAGCCAACCCTAATAGGTGACCACCACATTCTCCACTATGGAAATAAATTAAAACCTTATGTGCTTCCTCATGAATTAAACAACATCACAAGATAGAATCCACCCCTCAGCAATACAAAGTGTCATTGATGATGAGGTAGTTTTTAACATGATGACACACATGACATTATTCATCTTGTGAGAAGCTAAGAGGAAACTATTGAGTCTTGAGATACATAAGTATATTCCCATACCAAGGATCACTTGAGGAAATGAGGAAAATATTCTCGTCCAGGAACAAGTAATCTTCAAGCTTATCCCCACCCTCCTTCAGCAACTCCAACATCAACTCAACAAAAACTAACATTTATTAGACTTGGCCAAAGAAAAAACAAGATTGAACTCTTAGAGGAACACGATTCATTTGTTGTACTTTCCCTCTAGGACTCACTGGGTCAAGACAAACTGGGAGGGATTCATCTCCACGATGATCATTTTTTTCCTAAGTAAAATGTAATGTCGAATTCGTTGAAGGAAATGAACTGCTTATAAGGCTGGTTTTTCAACATGTGATAACCCAACCTCAGTTCCGACAAGGCTTCTTCTAAGGTAATACACCATGTGTTCTTGGTGTATATCGTATTCTTTTACTATAACCATCTCAATGGTTAATTCTAACGTTGTGAGGTATAAGAAGAAATATTTGACATAATTCAGAGGACTAAGCAGGGGCAGACATAAGAGCCTTATTTAAGGTGTCAAAAGACATTTGAGCGAAATCATCCCAAATGAAAGGGTCCCCCTTCATTAACAAGCACATATAGCCCTTGGTGACCTCAGTGTCATTAGCGATGAAGTGACATAAAAAGTTAGTCTTTCCTTGGAGGCTCTACAACTGACACAATGTATATGAGGGAGGCAACTAAACTGTCACCTCCACCTTCAATCGATCAACCATGATCCCTTTAGTAGATATAATGAAGCCTAACAATCTCCCAAAGATGACACATAAGACACCATTATGAGGATTTAAATGGATCCTATAGTGATGGAATCTATCAAACATGGCGTGAATATGAGCGAGATGATCTGACCTCCTACGAGAGCAAGCATCCAAGTCACCGAGGTATGATTCAATGATATGCTTGTCATGGAATGTGTATGACCTGGCCCACTGGAACATGGCTTTATCATTTTGAAGGCCAAATAGCATCTTACAATAAGCAAATGTACCCCAAGGACAAATAAATGTAGGCTTGTGTTGATCCTCGTGTTTGATATAGATCTGATTGTATCCAAAGAAACCATCCATAAACAAGAAAATCTTTCTCTTGGGGCACTCGTCAATGATTTGATCGATAAAAGGAGTCGAATAGTTATCTTTAGGATAAGCTTTGTTCAGATCCCAAAAATCCATGCAAACATGTATCGTTCCATGCTTCTTATCAATGGGTATTAGGTTGGACACTCATTTAGTCAAGGGAATTAGGTAGATGAATCCAACTTTAAGGAGATTCTCCGCCTCTGCCTTAATCGCAATGGCTTTCTATGGATTGACAAGTCATAGTTTTAAAGTATGATGTCTAAAAGTAGAAACCCAGGTAGTGGGAATCTAAGTGATTGAGGAGGTCTCGCATGCAGAAGAAGAATCAATGTAAGAAATGGGTGTTAAGATGTTGAAAGATCCCATAAGCGAAGGATACACCCCACACCCTATGATATTGTAGGTTTGTGAAGAATAATGAATCAAAGGGACATTGGGTCCCGATAAAGCGGTTGGGTCGATGTGACAAATAAACAATTGGTCGACGGTAATTATATTCCCATCGCGTGGAAAGAAAATAACTCTAAATACCGATGAGACAACAACTATCATGGAATAAGTCTATCTCTATCCTAAAAAGAAGTTGTAGTCGAGCGGAGCATCAACCACTTCCACTTCTATGCAAACAATCCCCCCCCTAATTCAACTGGGAACTCGGGGATGATATAATGAAGCCTTAACAAGTGCCCATCGAAGGCTTTCAACATGGTGGGGGAAGGGGCAACATCCGACAAGCCAAGGGCTCGCTAACAAGAGAAGGACATGACACAAGTGGATGCACCTTCATCTACAACCGTCCTAAAGATGTTGGTATTGTGGTACAGCACTTGTATTTGGAGAGCAGTTGTTGATCTTTAAGATTGTTCAGGGTCTTGAAGATAACATTACAATGATAAATCCTCCTACATTTTTAGATAGGTGGTACTCATATTTAATGTGATATAACTAATACAAAGAATGCTTAAGAGAGGACCATACTTTTTTCAGAAATAAATATTCACAAATAGAGAATTTCTGAGAAAGGACCATGCTTGTTCAGAAATTGATATTCATAAAAACACACATTATACAAGACTGTAAATGAATAAAACAAGAAATCTCAGAGGACATCATTTCCATCACAACATGAAGTAAAGTAAAACATATAATTTAGCAAGATAAGAATAAAGGACCACATATGCAGAGAACTTAACATGATCTTTCAATTAAAACTCAAAGATATTTGATAGACACATTCTTGAAATATCATGGTTAAAACTCAAAGTCTGAGAAATCAATAGACATGTGCCCGAGTAGTTCTCTGGGAACCTCAAAAAATATACAAATTTATTTAAAGAGTTTATAATATTCGGAAATTGAAATGCATTTGTCCTAGCATACTAGGATGGGGCTCCTGTGGACCATAATGTAAATAAAAACGACTTGGAAGAAAAGAGAAAAATACAGTTAGGAATCAACCTTTGGTATTCAGAGACTATGAAATAGAAAAGGTTGGGTGACTGCTAACTGGGAGGAAAGAAAAAAAAAACTTAACAAGACGGTTACTCTACTCACTATGATGGAAAATCTCTCTCTTAAATTTTCTTTTTGAGGCTTATTTTTATATATTTCTAGTTTGGAGGTGCTTTATCAATCGTAATTGCTTATTGGGAATTTGGATCAGTTATTTTAACCAAATCATTTTTTAACCATTGTTCAATGTACTCCTGCATGGGAGCAACCGGTAACTCATGCTTGATCTTAGTTTCAAAGAGCTCATCTTCGACATATTTTAACTCAAAACCTAACTAATGAATTGTATCGGCTTGGTCTTCATTTTTTTTACATAATGAATTAACCATTTCTCAACTTCCTCTTGGGAGAATTTTGTTAGGTTATCGAATTCATTATCCCATGAAGTTTTAAGAGTCTCTAATTGTTCTTGTAATTGATCCTTTGTAAGTAATATAGAGTCCATTATCAAATGCGGACCATCCAATTCTTTTATTAAATCAACAAGCTTGAGAAATAAATCACTTATTTTTTAATTTATAGTGTCACACTCAATAATCATATCCTGTAAACATATTATTCGCTTTAGCCAACATGCATTTACTTGTTTAAGTCGAAATTTTGAGAGAATTTTTTGTTCCCTCCTGTGGACATAGTTCATATTTGACATTTTGGCAATAAAGGTACTAATAACTTCTTTGAAAAAAAATTCATCATTATCTAATCCTTTTGGATTTATTCTTTGAGATTTGAAATCCTTGTTGACATATTAGTTGAACTAGTTGTCAGTTCCCAAATATCAAGGATTAAAGTGACTCTCTTTTTAATATTATCTCCAACATTTCTTCTAATAGTTGTCGGTAAACTTGAAGCTCCCTTTAATCTTGAGTTTGATTTTGATATATCCTCTAAAGCATTAAGTGGTCTAATAACATAAATTGGTTTGACAAGAAATGGCTTGGGAAGCAGAGCATATTCCAACTCTTTTATTCTTTTCTTCAAAACCAAATTCTCCTTTTCTTGTTCGTCAATAGAGTATTTTAGGGCATCCCTTGTGGCCTGGTGAAATTCAAAAAACTTAGAAGGTTTTACTTCTTCAATATCTATTTCTGAATTCCATTTCTCAACAACCTTTTTATTTTTCGGATTAACCTTCTCAATTTGTAATTTCTTTGAATTTTTGTTAAAGGAAATATGGTGTAGAGTGACTAATTCTTCTTCAAAAACTAATGGCTCTTCACAAACCAATTCTTCTGCCACTATTATACTTTCAATCAATCGTTTTTCATCCCAATCGAGCTCTCTAATCATAGCATCAACTTCCATATCTTGTGAATTAACTTTATGGTCTTGAACCTCTTTGATTTTCGTTTTCAACAGATTCCCTTTTTCTCTTTCAACTTCCATAAACGGTGTGTGATTTTTCCATAGTCTTTTTCAGGGGTTCTTTATCTCTTTCATTACCAAAATTTCCAGCAAGAGAATTTCTATGTTCTACATTGCTTCCATGAGATTTACTTCAAGTTGTTGAGGAGATTTTTTTGGAAATGTGGGGTGTGCTTGGGTTACCACTTGTCGTTGTTCACCCTCTTTGCTTGTATTGGTTGTTTGTGCTAACCAGGGTATCGATATCATCATGGTGTTTTTCGAGGGAACTTTCTCGAGGGTTTTGGTTATCCCCTCCCCCTTCATCCAATTGTGTTGACTTAATAAAAGATGAACCATAACCGACGGTGAACATGTGAGTCGTGAACAAACCATTAGGGTCAAAGCCCTGCACTTCATGAACTTCTCTCATTTTGAAATGATCAAAATAAATAGCAAATCAATCCAAGTGAGAGATGTTCTTAATAGTAATTTCTCCAACTTTCAAAGGTGAAGGAATGAACTATTTTTTCCATTTCTCATTGAAAAAGTGTGCATGGGATCCATATTGTCTGCATACTTCAACCATAAATAATTTATCAGAAACATAATATGTGAGTAAAAAGGGTTTTCCTTGAAACCCATACAATGTGATGTTTCTAAACTCATCTCGTACTTCGAAAACTCCCTTTCCAGCAAGGAATATTGTGGCTTCTTTTAACAATATTGGTGTGGAAGAACCATGAATCATCCTTTTGAATGTGGATAGGAATGTAGCATGTACTTGATAAAAAATATAGGCAGCCTTATGTCTCCAAAGTGACAGATACCATGATTGTACCGGATCCTTGTTATAATTCATGTTCCTTGACACGGAAAATCCTCAAATACATGGCAATAAACTATAGCATAAACCAAATAAGAATTCATGTAGAAATTCTTTGTTTTATGGAAATTGGGAAATTGAAAGGAAACGTCATTTGAGATAGTACAAGCCCAATCAAATATTACATATTCATGAACAAAACAATGTAGGACATACAAAACGTATTTCAGGATAGTAGTTGTAGAATCTTGCCCAACAATCCTGGAAAACAACCATTTGAATTCCTTGTAGGGGTACTTATGTGAGCATACCTCAATTTGAGAAGAGCTTCCAAAATAATTTGTCGGTTTTGTAAGAAAGTTCTCTGAAAGGTTTGCTCCTCCATTATTGGCCTCCAGGGAGGCACATCTTCAAAGCCTTTAAAAGTCTTGTTGGGTGTTGGGTGTTGGGTGTCTAAGCAACTCATCTAAAGGATGATATTGGAGAGGTGTTCTCATTGTCAAAAACATATACAGAGTATAGTGCATTCTCATTCAAGCCATAATTAGATATACAAAAATTTACATGGTTGGCTTATTAAGTGCATCATATCCTAATTAACATACTAATAATGAAAATATTTATAAAGAAATATGATACACCATAATATATGATGACTGGACTTTTAAAATTAAGTTTATATATATATATGTGTGTG
>JASDQU010306257.1:0-12512 GCA_032191745.1 Picea mariana
GGGGGGGGGGGTCCGGAATTTTTTCCCGCCAAAAAACCATTTTCCCTCATGTTTGCCAATTTTTGCCTATGTTACCATGTCTTCTTATGGCGGAGATTCTGAGCAAACGGGAATGGATTTTAAAAATCCAAGAGAGATTTTTGGTCAGAACGGGATGAGGAACAAAACCCTCTTTCATTTTTTTCAACAGAGTTACGAGCAGAGAGATTCGAAGACATCTTCGGGGCCTATTTTTCCATATTTTAAATTTTCCATTACAGTCCTAATCTTGCAGGAGCTGTCACGGCCAGCTGGAGACGAATTTTGTGAAACCGAAAGAGGTTTTTCTCCAGAACATACCCATCTACAATAAAATATTTCATTTTTCACCCAAGTGTCATCATTTAATAGATAATCACATCTGAACAGACCCCTGTTTCGCAAAAAAACGGTCCATGTTTTATGGCAAAAAACTCCGAATTTTCTGGGAGTGGTGGCTATTTTTGGTCGAGGCGGTTGAACCGACTCTCAGAACTTGAGGAGGAGATCTATCTTATTTATTGGGATGATTTTAATGTAGAAGGGTTGTATCTTCACGCCTTGTGGCTATCAAGCTGTAACATTTTTGAATAGATCTGCCATTAATATAGAAGAGACGCTTTACAGGATTCCTGCGCATGTTTACTGGTGATGTGATTTCTCAGTAAATTTTTTCTTGCTCTGTAATCATCTTTTTTTTCTGAAGCTAATATTTATGAATAGTGTTATGTTACAGGATTTATCCCCAATACCCTGTTTCTGATTCTAAAGATTTCAATGTTCATCTTCTAAATATCTTCAATTAAGAGATTCTTAAGTGCTTGTTAGTTGGAGTTATTTTCCTTATCTTTTCTTCTGATCATCATTTTAAATATTAAAGATCAAGTGAGTGTGTTATCTCACCTTGTGAAGGATTTCTTCAGTGTTTCTGGTTGTATCTCAGATTTTATTAATTACAGACCCCATAGCCCAATGGATGTGTAAGCTGTCTCAACCAATTTATAAACCCTTTTACAACAAAACATACCTGTTCTTTTTACCTAGCCTAAAATATGAAGTCAAAACAAAGTTAAATCATATAGAGAGATCCCTCTCTGAAGCTGGAAGGGCTAGATCCCAGCTTTAAAAGTGGTTTTGATGTTGCCTCTGTAACTACCTCTCAGCCTTGGGAAAATTACAGAGTGCTAACAGTGACCATATTTTCCTTTAGGGTATCCATACTGTGTTGGCATTCGTCATTCCATTGATACTTGGTATCCTTCCTGAACAGTTTTTCCATAGGCGTTGTAATATGCACGTAGCCTTTGATGAATTTCTTTTAATATCCCATATGTCCTAACGTTGCTCTTAGTTGGTGGACTATTTTTGGTGCTGGTAGGTTAACAATGACTGTGATTTTGGCCAGATCCACTAGTAAACCCTGTCTGCATACTATGTGTCCTAGTAGTATCCCAAATGGTGTTCCAAATATGCATTTATTGATATTCAATGATATCTGGCACTATTTTCATCATTCCAACATCAAGCGTAAGACTTCCACATGGTTTTTTAACAAGCTGTAAACCATCCAATCATCCAGGTATACTTTGAGAAATTGGTGGATGAATTCCTTAAATGTCGTGATGACCACTCTGGAATACCACAAGTTCATTCTTTAATCCGAACGGCATGACTATGTAATGATATGATCCCCATTATGTCACAAATGTGGTCTTGTTTCTATCCTCTTGTGCTATCTTAATCTGATGATATCCCTAGAATCCATCGGTGAATGAATAGGCCTTGTGTCCTCCTACGTTCTTGAGTACTTCATCCATGAATGGTGTGGAGAATGGGTCATGTAAGCATGCATCGTTCAACTTCCTCAATTCGACACATATCCTGATCCCTCTTCCTTGTTTCTTATATTGTACTACCATCGGGCTTATCCATTCTGATTCTTTTACTAGTTCAATGATGTCGGCCTCAAGCATCTTGTCAATCTCGTCTTTAACTTTTTGTTTGTAGATGGGGTTCAGTCTATATGGTCGTTTTTTAATGGGTCTTGCCTCAGGTCTGAGTGGTATATTCATTTATCCTAATTCTATGGCTATTTCTTTCATCTCTACAAAGGTCATGGGAAAAAGGTCGATGTATTTGCGCAACAATTTTGTGATGCTTTCTAGTGTCTATTCGTCCCAATAATCTCCAATGCTGGCCATTTTGGGCTACTCGACGGTCCCTATGTTAACCTTCTTGATCTTGATTGGCATAGAGATGATCTCTGATTATAAGGGTGGTCCTTCCACATTTCTCTCACCTTCGACTTCTTCGATCTGGATATCATGTGGATCATCTTCATCCGGTGCTTCTTCTTGTACATGGTAGCATGACAACAGTTCCTTGACTATCTGCTTATTCCGTTGTTGTACCTCTGTGATAACTTCCACTTCTAGTTTTGTATTGAATATGACATCTCTGATCCATTTCAAGGTCGTGTCTATGTTGGGGTTCTCATGCTCGAATGAGAAAGTGACTATAAAGTTCTATTGGAATGGCGCCCATGTCTTGGTTCCTTTTTGCAATTCCTAGTCTATATACCAATTCGCTGGTATGCCTTCTAAAGTACAAATGAAGTGGTGATGCCATTCTTCTGGTGGTGTCATTTTCCATAGTGTTTTACACGCCTCCAAGTTTTCTGCTAGTATTCCTAGTCCATCATATTTTTGTCGCTTGTTCCATATATGTTCTGCGCCAAACCTTATGTGCGGTAATTGTTTGCATTGGTACCAATCTGTGATAATCTCTTTGTGTGCACCCAACCATATTGAAGGTGTAGCCTTTAGTGCTAAATCTAGTGCTAATAGTCTCTAGTTCTCTAATACTTCATCTTTGTATTTTGTTAAGAAAGTTTCCAAATCATTTAGCCCATGAAAACTGGGTGGTTCTCTGATTTCTAAGCCAAGCCATCTTACTGCGTGGTCTATTATTGCACACCTTCTTGTGGATACTTCATGTAGTATTTGTTGCCAGTTTTCTAACCCAGTGTCTGAGTTCATTGTGCATGAAGTAAAGATTTGCCAACTGAGTATCCCATCTGTAGTTGGGTTTATATAGTCTGCATCGCGCGCAATTATTCTATACAAATGGCTGATTTCATCTAGATCCAGACAAGTGGGTTCGACGAACCTCTCGCCTTCTGATGGGTTGAGTGGAGCTATAACCCTGTAGTCTCTCGACTCAAATGTCATTTTTCTGGTCTTCAAGTTAATTATGGCCTAGTTGTCAAATGCCCAATCTAGTCCAAGTAGCACTGGGTAAGGTGTTGTACTGTCTACTATTTCGATGACTTCAAAGTCTGCCTTAGGGCGCACGCCATACAAATCTATGGTTACTCCTTTCAGTCTACCTATTGGTAGGACTCTATGTTGATTCACTAGCTTTAATTGAATAGTTGAGTATCCCAGTGTAGGTTCTCCCATGCATTGCCATGTGGTTTTTGGTAGTATGTTTACCTCGGATCCTAGATCTAGTATAATATCTCCCATGTTGAAATCCCCAATGTTAGCATTGATTCTAAATTCTCTACTTGTTCTTCTTCTTGTGTGTAGGTGGTTGAAAGTTTTCAGTTCTAGATTATGTTCCATCTCGCCACTACATTTCTCTAGGAGGTTTTGCAATACTTTGAAAAATGAGGGATCACCTAACATTTTGATGCATGATTGTAAAAAGTATTTGAGACTACTTGCTTGTTCCTTAGGTTGTATTCTTTTGGTATGGTCCAGTGATGGCGGCATGTCATATTCCAGAGCTTCCTTGTTCTGTTGTGAACTCAGCGCTATGTCCTCCTTCTGGAATTCTTGTCAGGCTTCTGTAAAGATCTCCTTTTCCTTTTGTGCATTGAACTGCTTCTTGGGGTCAGGGTTCTTCTTTACCCATTGGTTCTGCACTAGGTCCTGTCGAACTGCATTGTTTCCTATTTTCGTTCCTCCTCGAGTGACTATGTTGATGTTTCATCCGTCATCCCATGCTTCGACTGAAATCCACTGAACATTATGGTTATTTTGGTTCCTTTTTTCCTAGATATTTACGAGTAGTGTCGGACATTCCTCTTTACTGTGGTCTGAAGCATGAAAATACATACAGGTCGCTAGTGGTAGTGGGCATTCCCATGCATAATGTCCTGGTTGTTGGAAATTGTGACATGTGACTGTTCCTCTCCCACATCTGAAACCTCCTCTAGCTCATCCTTCTCCTCTATAGGCTATGTAATCACCTCGTGGCATGTTATATTGTGGTCTTTGATTATACTGCGTGGTATTGTACTGGGGTTGTGTTGGGTTGTACTGCAACTGGATGTTATTGTAGGGTTGTTGCGTAGTATTATGTTATTGTTGCACAGTGTTGTATGGTGTTGGGGCTTGAGTGAACTGTGGTGCTGCCTACCCAGGCACCATTTATGTCTGTACCCTGTAGGCATCTGAGGTTCTTTCTCGCATCAGCTCCATAGTTCTACAATCTTTGTCATTGTCGCCGACTGACTTGCAAAAAGTGAAATATGAGTTTGTTGGGACTGTTTGGTATTTCTGCATCATCATCTAATGGTAATGGTCATGACCTAGTTTCTTTCATATTTCACACCATAATCCCCCCTATGGTAGTGGGTTTGGCATCCCTGTCACCATATACTGCACAAACATCGGAAATTCATTTTTGTGGTGTCCTTCTATCCTGCATGTGGTACACCAAACAACTTCTCGTTTGTCCTTGTTCTTATTCTAGTTCAGCTAAAATGTTAAGTTCTTCAGATCTTCTTTCAGTTCTTCAATAGTCGAGTCTGTCTGCTGATACTGATTCTCTTCCAATTGCAAGGCTGCCTGTAAAGCCTCTGCTTGTGTCTGAAACTTCTGTTGTCATAGTGGGTATTTTAAGTGTGGGAGTAGTGATTTGATAAACAAGTGACGATGTTGCATCTCGGTCATGAGGTATTTTAACTTCCCTTTCAGTCGCTTGAACCATTGATCAATCTCCCATACCGATTCTCCTGGTTTTTGTCTTATTTCAATCATCTCGTTCATATACTGATCCTCTAATCTTGGCTTCTAGAACTCATTGATTAATAGTTTCTTAATGTCATCCAATGTCCTTGTCATCCCTGGAGCACTATTTGTGTCTAGACTCATGTACAATTCTAGTGTGCGGTCTCTTAGCCTGATCGCTAGCTGCGCAAGTTTGGTGTTGTCATCAGTGATCTTCTTTGCTTCCCATATCTTGGTGCAAATGAATAGATGCTTCTCAGGGTCTTCTGATACTCCTCCTTGAAACTCTGGTAATCTGATAGTAGGGTCATGTCCTTCCATTCTAAGTATTGAAATACTACCTCCTCCATGTGGTGTGGATACTTGACTAAGATTACCTGAACTAGCTTCTCCAGTTATCGCTCCTTGTGTAGATGTACTTCCTGTTGTTGGACTTACTCTGAACTTTGGTTGCCTGAATGGTGGTGTTCTCTGTGGTGTATTGGTTGTGGATGGGTTTATGGGTTCCACGCTGACATTGACCTAAAAGGGGTGGTTGTATTCTTCTCCCATTCTTGGGCCTCTAGTTTTCCTCTCGTAGGTGGCACACAGGATTTCCTCAATCTACTCCATAGCCCAAAGATCCTCTACCTCCTCCTCATCGCTTTCCAAGTCATCCCTTTCAGCTACAACTCTCTTCTTGGTGTTTATCTTATATTGGTAGGGTGCTCCACTACGTGTCATTCCTGATGATTCCAAGATCCACTTGAGCTGGTCATCATCCATCAAGATCAGATCCAAGGGTTCCTCTTCCTTATTCTCTTTATCCTACCCTCCTTCCATTCCTCCTTTCTCTGTCAGTGCTTCCCCCCTTCCCCCATGCGTGCAGGGAAGTCCAACTATCTGATTCCATTGTCATTACACCTTTGTTATAAAGAAGTATCTTGATAGACATATACAGGGATCGAATATACCTTCCTCTGGGTCCTCGTAGAAATTATTTCTCGACAGCGCTGTATGACTTTGTTGTTTCTACTGCAAACTCTGTGATGAATCCTGCCACAATAATTTCAAGCCAAAAGTCTACTGAGTGGGTGAATTTATTGTTCACCTACTGCAGTTGTTGAATCTGTACTAGAGTCCAATCTAGTTGTTGAATCCGGTTCATCGGGTGATTATTCGTTAATCTTAAGATCCACTCCTGTAGTAGATGCAAAAATTCATAGAAAAATATTTCATGTAAATCCGTAAACACATATTTATCCAAGTATCTGTCTGGTGTGATTCTAGGGTTTCTATTGTCTTTGTGTGAAAATTTTATCTCTTTAGTGCTCAACCAACCCTTGATTTCTTCTCTTGTGGGGTTCCAAGGTCTCTACATTCCCTTCTAACTTCTTCTTCGATGGTTCTTGTCCACTCTATCTCATCTACTCAGTCCTACCTTGTTCCTCTTGTCTCAGCAATGGAACCATTTGTCGGTATCTTTTATCTGAGTTATTGACCCAGGGTTCATGTCATTCAGGATTCCAACAAAGCCTCTAAATATTGGCCCTCCTGGTAAACCAGAAGGCAATGCAGCACCCGAAAGGTACTGCGCAGTCTCACCTGAGATAGCTAATGATGGTTTACTATAAGACTCAGGTGTTTACAGTCTGGGATAGGGTAGGGGATAAATGATTTCTTGTTTATGGCCCTATTCTACGGACCGTTACTGTGATCTACATGTTCCTAGGAATCGCATACATATAACTCAAAATATAAATGGATTCTAATAATGAGTTTGGTTATTCATCAATTATAATCATCTATTTCTTAAAGTAGTTAAAGATATGTAGACATTCAACACATTACACAAAGATTAGCATGGTTCACCCCTCTTGGGCTACATCCACAAAGATCTGGCTCTTGGCTCTTTTATTATGGTGGTTCTTGATTTCCTTGCGCTACACACTTACAATGGTCCGCAAAAGTGGGTAAGATCTATGTGAGGTGAACTAGATCACACCAGGCTCTACAGCCTGTGGTCTAATCCTTAGATCTACCTTCCCTCCTATCTATTCTTTCTCAACAGCTTACAAAACCCGATTCATACAACTCAAAATCCTTCCCGCATCGTCGACAACAATACTCGGAACAATCACATAATGACAATCGTAATCCTCATAAAAACTAACATAAACTCAACAATGATAACAACAACAACAATAATCACCCACTATATGATACTTTCGTATCCATATTTATACATTTCGGTATTTTCAGCCACTTACAGAATATTACCAAAACCCTAACCCTTCTTACACTAGGTTTTTCTCCCATGTGCGTGTTGTTCTCCTCCAGCTATCGCTTTCCTCTATGAACGCTTTCTTGCATTCACTCGTGCTGATATTTTTCCAGTTGTCACTTTAGTTTCTTGCACACTTTCTTTCCCATGATCGTCCTTCTTTCCACTTCAGCCTAGTGCCAACACCACCATTGCAGTTTTTTCATACCATCTGAAGACCTCTGAAGTTGATAGGCCATCAATTCCTACGAGTCATCTACACTTCTTACAGTCGTCCATTACTCGCTTCAGAGATAGTTCACCAGTCAAAACCATCATCTGTCATTATCAACCTCCCCCCTAGGCGTTGTAGCTATCTACATGATCATACATATTCAATTACTATCCCACATTTTGGTTTCATGACATGAGCATGGAGCATTCCCACCTTGTTTGTATACATATTTTATTTTCCTATAGAAAGGTTTGGTTCACACAGTTTTCCCTCTCCCTCCAGTGGATCTCTCTTGCAATTCCTCTCTTCACTCTTCCTTGCAATGGCACACTCAAAAAAAGAAACATTGATGTATTTTGGCTATACGTATGCTCCTAACATCACACATAGGGGGGCATCTGTTATCATCGAAAAATTGTCCGCAACATTGCACACAATGGTTGAAGAATAAGATCAATTCCAACAGTAATTAGTACACACACAACACCAAAATCCATCAAAAAGGCATAAAAATATATACTTGGTTCAAAAATCAAAGTGCATGAATTCACCAAAGGAAGTGCATGCACTGTGCACAAAATGTATGGGCCAACACAACCCTAAGCGTGCATTATCTGCAGAATGCGCAAGATGAGTTATTGTCTATGAGAAAATAAATGCACTTCTCATGAACGACGCATTTATGAATTTTGTCGACCTATCAACCACTTCTAGTCCGACCCCCAACATGAGTTGACACTCAAATCTAAGCGAAATATAGCTTGGAGGCTAGTCAAGGGATAGGAAGTTCCAAAGCCCCTTGTTCACACTATGAACCAGTTGTATCTTTCCATGAATGGACACTATAAATATGTGCCATGGGTGTGCTAGAAAAATAATAACTTCAAGGCATTTTTATGCTGCAAGAATTCTTCTTGGAGAATCCTCTTTTCTCTTTGAATCATTCAAGCACTATAGCAAGGGCCATTCCACTCACCTCTTGAGAGGATTGGCATTGTATTTCTTCATCATTGTTACTTTCCATTGTATGAAGAGAAAATCTCTATATTAGGGAACTCAAGAGCCTTCTCCAGGAGGAAGAGGGGATTCATAAGTCCTCGCCTTTCTCTACGGTGCTATCCTATCAATACATTGATCCATTGGTAGCTATATGATTGTCATGTTTTTTTTTTCATGGTTCTAGTTCTTGCAAGATTCTTTAACATTTATTTATTTGTCTTTTTATTTCTATTTACTTGTTTCATGTGTATTTGGTTATCTAATCAACTCAAAAACCTCTGTCTTGTTTAGTTGACTTAACTAGGAAAGTAAGTGTTGTGTTTTTTCTCACCCATGTGGAAAAACCAACACAATCAACTGGTATCATAGAACTAGTAGAGGAATATGAATGGATAAGCCCTATGGTAGTCCAAGAAAAGAAACGATGGGGGATACGGATTTGTGTAGATTTAATAAAATTGAATTATTCTTTCTTACATGATCCTTTCCCTACCCCTTTCATAGATGAAGTATTAGAAAATGTGGGAGGCCATGAAGAATATTCATTTATAGATGGATTATGTGGTTTCCATCAGATCAAAATAGCTCCATAAGACAGGTATAAGACTACTTTTTCTATAGAATGGGGATCCTTCCAGTATACAGTCATGCCATTTGGGTTGAAGAATGCACCAACCATATTTTCAAGAGTAGTCATAGCTGCTTTTAAGGAATTCATACATCAAATTCTAGAAGTATATCTAGATTACTGGACTATATATAGTCTGTTAAATAACCATGTGGAAGTATTAAGATTAATGCTGGAAAGATGCAGGAAAAGTTAGATATCATTGACTATTAAGAAATGCATTTTTGGGACACCTTTTGGAATATTGTTGGGACATATAGTCTATAAATAGAGTTTGCTAGTGGATCCTGCTAAGATTGCATTCATTGTCAATTTACCACCACCGAAATCAGTGTGTCAGTTAAGAGAAACACCGAGACATATAGGATATTACAAGAAGTTTATAAAAGGGTATGCACAGATTACTGCACCAATGGGAAATCTGTTAAAGAAAGATATAAAATTTTAGTGGAATGAGGATTGTCAACAAGGTTTGGATACCCTAAAAGAAAAAATGGTCACAACACCCATCCTAGTATTCTTAGATTTGGAAAAGTCATTTCATGTGCATGTAGATGCATCAACCATAGCACTTGGATAAATTATTTCACAACCAGGAGCAGGGGACTTAGACCATCCTATATCCTTTGCATGCATAAAATTTTCAGAATTAGAGCATAATTACAACACCATAGAAAGAGAAGGCTTAGCCATGGTATATGCACTTCAGATGTTCAGGAACTATTTACTAGGGAAACACTTTAATATGTTCATAGATAATTCTTCCCTAAAATATCCAGTCAATAACCTAGTGTTGAGGGGGAGGCTTTGTATATGGTTGTTGTTATTCCAAGAATTTGATTTCAAAGTGATAGTCAAACAAGGGAAGCTGAATGCAAGACCTGATAATTTGTCAAGAGTAACTAATGGAGAAGAACCTAGCAATTTGGAATACAACTTCCCTAATGTGCATTTGTTTTCAGTACAAGTAGCTGATGAATAATTTGTTGATATTATTGAATAATTAAGTACATAAAATGCACCACAAGAGTTTATCACTGCATAGAAAAAAAATATGGTAGTTAGAGTTGTATACTATCAACTGATTGCAAGAAACTTATATAAAATGGGCGCAGACAACATTTTTATAAGGTGCGTACTAGAGCATGAAAGTCCTATAATTTTGGTAAAAGATCATGAGGGAATAGATAGAGTAAATTATGTAGGAAAATCTACCGCGCAGAAGGTATTGCACACAGGATTATGGTGGCCAACAATTCATAGATATGCCAAGGAATATTGTCAGAAATGTGATGTCTATCAGAGGGTGGGAAAACCCAACATAAGGTATGATATGTCCCTAAGACCACAAGTAGCTTTGCAGGTATTTGAAAAATGGGAAATATATTTTTTGGGACCAATTCATCCACTATAAATAAGGTCAGGATCTAGAAATATCATTACTGTGACAAAATACTTAACAAGATGGGAAGAAGCAACACCAATCAAAGACTGTAGCGTAGAGACAACATCACACTTCTTGTTTGAGCAAGTCATTACCATATTTGGGTGTCCAAGAATTTTGATGAGTGACCAAGGTACTCACTTTATCAAAAGTACTATCAAGGCTATGGCTAAGGATTTTGAATTCTATCACCAGAAGAGTGCACCATACCATCCTTAGGAAAATGGAATAGTAGAATCTTTCAATAAGATCTTGGAGAATGATTTAACCAAATTATGTAATGTCAACAAGGATGATTGGGACTTGAAAATACCAGCAGTACTATGGGAATATAGGACTACATGTAAGAATTTGACAATACAAACACCATTCAAATTGGTGTATGGGCGGGAAGGAGTGGTACCATTAGAATTTATGATACCTAGTCCGTGCATAGCAGCAATTACCAACATGATAGAAAGAGGTGAAGTAAGAGAGAGGTTGAATAAACTAATGGATATGGAAGAGGAAAGGATTCTAGAAGGATTTCACCAAGAAGTATAGAAAGAAAGAAACAAATCTTGGCATGACAGACATATAAAGAGGAAGAGTTTCAAGGAAGGAGACCTAATCTTGCTCTATGACAGTAAATTATTTCAACATCTAGGAAAATTTAGAATGCATTGGCTAGGGCCCTATGAAGTAAATACTATCATAGATGGGGAATCTGTACAGCTAAAGGATCTAGTAGGAACATAAATGAAAGGAATGATCAACATGAGTCAGCTCAAAATGTACAGGGAAAGTCGACCTCCTAATGCTTAAAATTTGCAGTGTAGTAAGAAATGCATGTATATAGTGTATTATAGCATAGAGTCGAATAGAAAAAGTATTAAAAGGACAAAAAGAAGGAAAAAAAATACAAAAATACAAAAGAAAGAAAATACAAAAATAATGGGAAATATCATGCGTAGAGAGTGTGGAATCAGCCTGACAAAAAGGAACAAAATGTTCATGCGCAACATATGGTTGGTGGAAAGAAAAACATCGTGCACTAAGAAAAAATATAGAAGAAATGTATGGCGCACTTAAAAATTCCAGTGCACCAGAAAAGGGACCAACGATAAGAAAAGAGAAAAACGACGGTTAGCACAAAAAGGCGCGAATTGGGGGAATTTATGGAATTGAATGAAGCATACTCAACAAGATTCAACGCATTAATTGCAGCCAGGGAAACTTCTTTGAGACGATTCAAGGAAATAATGACACCCTCTATATGAAGGGGAAACATGGGAAAAACAACACTTATTATGAAATTCCAAAGTCACGGAGCTAGAGAGCACACAGACGACATGCGAACAAGAGAGTGCACAGTGTGAACCAGTAGAAGTCTATTCAAAAAAGAAAGTAATAACCACCATGGCACCAACAAATATTGGTGCACCAAGCCAAACCACAAGGAAAACCAAAAGTATCCTTAGGCCACCATAGAAAACCATGGAGGTAGAGAAATAAATGTCCAAGAGAGAGGGAGTTGTCAATGTCGATATAATTCCCTCCCCACAGATCGAGCCATTAAGCACCACACTGGTCGAGGAAGAAGAACAATCCCAAACAATGACCAAAATGGAAATTGATTCACACGATAGTGCACAGGGCCACAAAACAGTCAACGCAGGAAACCTACAACAACCTACAAGGACCGACGTAGACCATAGAACAAATGGGAACTCCAGCGAGAAGACAGAGGTTGCAGCGTCGAGACCACAACCTGGGGCAAGGTCTTCCCAACAACAAGAAGGGTTGGTAGAAGAAATAATTGGGTATCCATACTCAGGCACAGAAGATAAACAAGAAAAGCCTAGGACCTCTAGTTCTCTAGTAATAAGAAAGGGAAAAAAACCCATGGCGTGGTCCCCTCACAAGCATCCCAATGCTCTAATAATATT
>JASDQU010306257.1:19901-34630 GCA_032191745.1 Picea mariana
ATCTAACACTGAAAAATTCCATTAATTTTTGCAACAGGTGTATATGGAGAGTATTGACACATGACCCTTTGGAGATGCCATGATGCAGCTAAAGAAATGGGCGACGAGCCTAGAAAACATAGGGGTCTTAAACCTTATGGAGATTCCCCACTTTGGAAGGGGGAGAGAAATGAATAATTGTGTCAAGGAGTTGATGGAATTCCTCCATGGAGGCTTCCTATGGATGGTGGAACCCGTCTCCATTGACATGGAATTAATTTTGTTTATCAGAGGTCTTCGATGTATGGGTGGAATCCCCACGTAGTACCTATATGACAAAACCAAATAAAAGGCCTTAGTAGAGGAAATTAAGAAAACATACGAGACAAAGAGAGGCTCATGTAGGATCATAATCAAAATAATTAGTGATGCAACCACCCAAATGGCCACAAAGCTCATGGAATGAAAAATTCTAAGAAAATTACGCAAGGAGGAGGTCCCAATGGGGGTTGTCACAGCTACAACATAGTGCACAAATGGAACCATGCTCAACTAGAACCCTTATCTATTGAACATGTTTCTTGACGACTGCAAATACATGCAGGAATTGGGGATAGAATTCCATTATTCATGGTTGTTAATTCTAATAGCATTAATCTAGTGGAAGGAGCCTCCATACTCCTACTTTTGTGACATAGTAGGTTGGTGCCGCACAACACGATATACATCAATGGGGAGAACTTCGTACCCCAAGATAACAAGTGGAAACGTGGGTACCTTTGCACGATACTTCAGTGGCATCCAAGAGAGCATAGCCAATACATGGAGAATCACTCTGGACATTGTAGCACAATACTAAGGTATAGAAAAATTCAGAGCTACACACCACAACATGTGGATCCAAGCATGCGGGGATCCAAAGAAGGAATGGTTGAAACTGTGATACTGCATCATTATAGAGGAGGTGGAAATGTCAATGCAAGACTAGAATGATGACTGGAAGATCCTAGTCATTACTAAGGAAATGCCAACGGGAAAGGATATAGAAGCAAGTTCATCTAAGACAACTACAGGTGGCATCACTACGCCTAAAAATTCGACACAACAGGGAAATACCAGTCAAAATCCAGTGAAACAAAAGAACGGGAGTGATCCAAAGAAGGATGCACAGGTAGGAAAGAAGGAAATTGCCCCATCGTAGGAAACACAAGGAAGGTGGGACACATCAACACAAGAAACCCCCTCAGTAGCCACCCCACAAGAAATAGGGCCACCCAAGTGGCCAATTATACACATATGGGGGCCACACAAGAAGGCCAAATATCATAAGCAGCTATATGAATACACAATTACCGAAGACAATGATGACATCATCGTAGAAAGAGTACAAGATCACATAGCTGAGGAATTTGAAGAGGTGCAACACCAATGAGGGAGAATAAAAAATGAGTTGGTGGAAATAAGGTAGGTCCTGGAGAAAAGAAAATCAAGGCAAAGGCTTGAAAGGAGAACATATCCCTTCCCTGCAGCAACAAAAGTAGAGGTAAGGACCACGTCGAGCAAACAAGACACCATCCAAACCATAGCACAGGCAAGTCCAAACTTCCAAATTACATAAAACATGTTGCAAATGGATGAAGTCATAGCCTAGACACCACTGAAGGATATGGCACAAGTAGATTTGTTACTGGCAAGGATTCCAGCCAAGGAATTGTACAAGATTCAAGTTAGTGATGTGCAAGAAGTGCAATCATGTGCAAGGAAGGATGCAGTGTAATTGCAGGAAACAAAGAATGGTAGGAATGCCTTGGAACTGGTAGTCAATCAGGTAAAGATAGAAACAAAGGAGAAAAATGAATGCACATATAGAATGGACACATGGACTGATAGTGGTTTATAATCTCATCCCAGACAATGCACATGGAGTGGATAAAATCGCAGAGGAGAATATGAACCTCATCACACAAACCATTGATCAATACATAGAGGATATTGAGTAGATAAAGGAAAGGCTTAACTCTACGACTCTTCTCGAGGTCTGAGAGAAAAGAAAACAAGAAGTTGCACTCCAAATAGTGGAAATGGAGAAATAAGCAAACGCAATAGAAGAACTGTTTGACAGAGCCACATAGATCTGGACAACGCTGGAAGAGGATGAGAAGATCCAATAGTAGGACCAAGAAGAGGAGACAATCAACGCAATGATACAAGAGCTCAAAACAAGGTAGAAAGTGATGAGCATCATAGAGCACTTGAAGGGAACTCAAGACTTGAAGAAGATACAGAAAAAGGTGAAAGCAGCACAGATGCAGAAGCAAGAAAGATAAGCAGAATTGGAACCCCTCCAAGAACAAGCAACACAGGTGATTGTGCAGTTGGAAGAGAATATGAGTAGAGAACAAGCACAAGAAGAGTGTGAAACCTTGATATAGGAGGAGATAACAATGCATAGTGTAGAGGCACTAACAAAAAAAGTTGCACATATGAGAGAAAAAGGAAAGGAACTAGAAGAAAATTTCCTTAGCTTGGATAGGGAAGTGCAAGGAGCATGCACTACCTAAGTGGTTTGATATGAGCCACATGGTAGTGTTGGGGGCCTATTGGGCACAGGAATATTTTGAGGAAAGTTCTATTTTTGGAAGGTAAAGCCCAATTTTGGAGAAGAAAAACTGGTAGGAAAAGCAACACATGTGAGGAAAAGCCACATGCAAAGGAGGAAAGCATGCAAGGCACGCAGGCAGGAAAAACTAACCATGTTATGGTTAGGGTTTTGGTAAGAGATTGTAATGGCTAATAAGATTGTAAAATATTATAAATAAGAACCTAGGAGGTCTAGGTTGGGTTGTTGTTTTTGTTGTTCTTTGGGTTTGTTGGTTGGTACTGATTAGTTCAGATACTAGTCAGTTCAACTATTGTAGTTCTGATATATTTTGTAAGATTTTGAGATATAGAAGAGTCAAGTAACTAGATCTTGAGGGTTAGATCACAATATGAGGATCCTGGTGTGATACAGTTTGCGTCACAGAGGTTGTTGAACCTTTTTCATTATTGTATGATCAAAGATGTAGTGCCCGTAGCAACATATTTTGCAGCAAACCTAATAAAAGAGCAGAGAAGCTAGATCTTTGTTGATGTATCCTAGGAGGGGGCGAACCACGATAAAACATGTGTTATCTATAATATTTTTTTCATGTTTAATTCTGTCAGTGATTAGCTTATAAATGAATGAATAAATGGTTAAGATGAATATGTTAGAATGCATGCATGGCTTAAAAGATGAATGAATCTTAGGAATTAAAGAAGGAATAATCGTTTTTAAGGCCTGAAGAAGATAAGATACAATCCTAGATCCCCACTCCTTCTGTTGAAACTAAGTTTTTAAACTTTTTACTTCTAAAACTAAAACTTTTTTCTTTCAGGATTAGGCTTCTCATAAGGTATAATCCTTGCTACCAGTCCAAATAAAACCGGTCCCGAAATTCTGAAATGATTTATTTTCTTCATTATAATAAAAGACAGAAAGCTCAAGTGTTTTTAAAGTCTAGACGCACATTCTGTAAAGTACTTTCAATCGCGATAAATTAAAATCCTAAAGGAGTTAATTAACCATATTTTAACCTTTCGGGATTCATGTTTACTCAGAACAATACGTTTTCAATACATTTTGAATCACGAAATCCTGATTCTTGATTTCCCGAAAGAAGTGGAATTCATTCTTAATTCTGATTAATTTAAAAAACTAATCCCATCACGATTTCGGGATTCTGGGTTTGGTGGTGACTTACCTCATGTAAGCGCGATCCCCGAAACCTCGAAATGTGATGTCCCGATTCAATACCAAAGTTAAGACCTAAGAAATTTTCCCACCATGATTTCAAGATTCAGGGTTTGATGGTGATATACCTCATGTAAGCGAGATCCCCAAAACCCCGAAATGCGAAATCCCGACTCAATACCAAGATTAATTTGAACTAATTTCGTTTTAAAAAATTATTTAATGGTATTTAAACTTCTTAGGTATTTTCATTTATGAGTTCCATCAAATGAGATATTTTCAAATTTTGATTTTAAAATCGCCGAAATACATCCATATTAATAACGGATAGCTGGTGTTTTCTGTGACACCAATGCATATCTCAGAAATATTCTCTACTTTAAAGGTATTAAATTCTCGACAGCTGCGTCAGTACTTTCACCATTAAATGAATTAAAGGAAAGTTAAATGAGTTAAAGGTCTATGTTTTGAAACTTATTTTTGCTTTTTCTATCAAAAGTAAGTCACATCTAGCCAAGCTTTCACACCTCTCTTCTATGACAGGTTTTCGTTCCAATACAAAAGTCATGGCACCAAAGAAGGGACCCAAGAAGAGTGAAGATACAATTGAGATTTCCATCCCAAAGGGAGATGTCATATCTTACACCATGCCACATGCTATCGACTCAATTAAGTCATGGAGATAAATTTATGAAAATCTGGACTGCGAGATAAAAAATTCCCCTAATGACTCCGAGAATCACCTTCAGGACATAGAAAAATCATAACTTCAAAAAATTGCAACATGCCCACGGCTCATGCCGTACAATGACATGATCAGTTGGGCTTTGGACAAGGTTGATATTCCAACGAGAATCATTTTAAATGATCAAGGGGCCATTATCGTCTCATTCATACCTAAGCATATCTAGGTTATGTACAAACTCTTGCCCAATCCTAAAGTCATTTACAATGCCGAATTTATAGCTGAATTTCAAAGAAAGGAATGCACTGAGGAAGAACAAACTTACCCTGATTTAATCAAAGGCTGGTGGAGATGTCCATCAAAGTTTAGGGCTGATACTCACAGAATTTATGCCACAACCTCTTTGAATGAGTACATGGTTTATGTATCCATGATTCTGTGTAGACTCTTCAACAAAAAGAATCCTTGTCATTTCCCCACAGAATGGGTGCCCTTTTTAGAACAATCATCAGAAGGATGTAGTTTCAACCGGGACAAGATTTTATCTAATAATATAGCCAAAGAGGTTTCGGATTATAGAGCTGCAAGAGCCTGAGGTCAACCAATGGCCTTTTACATGTCAGCATACATCATGGATGCAATTTTTTTTATGGCTCCCTTCCCCCTGATGAATTGGAGTTGGAACACAACCTGCCTTGAACCCATTCATGAATATCACTCTGAGCTGTGGGAAGAAAATGAAAAAATTTATTTTATGAAATTTTCCATTTCATGGTGATACCAATGCATTAAATGTTTTTTCGTTGTGATCCTCCTCGCATTTCTGAAGTAGTTTCAAATAACCTCAAGCCAATAGCAGACTATTTCATTGAAGAAAGCTTCTCCTACATTAGGGTTTATGGTTGTTCAATTCCCCCTCACGCGCTTCTGAAATTCCTCCCAGATAGACTGGTGTGTATGGAGGTAGCGCACCAAATAGTAAAAGGCGGTATCAGAATAGAGCTAAAGGTAGCTCAAAAGAAGTCCTGGCCAATCTTCCCTGTGCACATCAAGAAATTTTCATTACAAAGTTTGGGACATTCCAGAGTGGAAGCAGAAGCACTTGAAGAAGTTAAACTGTTAAATATTGAGTACAAAAGGCATGACCCTTATCAACTAGTGAATAGACACTTAATACACTGCAATATGAAAGAATATGAACATGAGGAGTCCCCTTGGGATGACATGTTCAAAGAGACCAAGTCCTATAAAGAAGTGTTAGAACGAGTACAGACACTATTTTCTGACTTGCAAACCATCTTTTAGACCTTCCAGAAGAATAGACGGAGTGGTCTGCCTCAAGTACTTCAAGGAGAAGAGATTACTCTCCCCAGGAGAAAGAAAGTGTTCCCCCAGGTTTTGAGCAGGAAGCACAGAAGAAGGGAAATCCCAAAAAGGCCTTAAAGGATACGGAAAGGCCTCCACAAAACAAAAAGACCGAAGCAGAGAAAAGGTCAGGGAGACCTCCCAAGTCCAGTAAGATTACTCCCCCTTTATCACTCAGTGTTGATGACAATATGCCTAAGGCAATAGGAGGGAAAGGATATATAGAGCTAGGGAGCCCCATAGCTTCCTTAACCCCCTTACAGTCCACTTTTGGACTCCCACAAACAGGAGCTCTATTTGTTGATGACCTTACCTCCATTCCCATAGATGAGATTCCTCCTTCCGATTATTTTTTCAGTAGAAAAAGGAAGGCCGTCCTGAAACACAATATGCATAAGAAGGAGGGGAATATGGTTAAAAAACATAAAGTCTTTATAGATAGACAAAATTTGGAGGAAGAGGATTTCACTACAGAGATAGCCGGTTCCATGGGAGCCATGGAAACAACAAACTTTTTTACCGTGGGAAAAATGAGAACTAGAATAAAGAAGAGTGATAAAATCATAGCACAATTACAAGAGTAGTTAAAAAATGTTGAGGAGAACATTATAGAATAAAGGAGTAAAATCTTGGAGCAGACAAGGGCTGCCGAAAGGTTAGAGGTTCAATTACTCAAAACGAGCCTGGACGAAATGAGCCAGAAAATACAAGCAAGTAAGCTACAAATTACTCAACAAAAGGAGCATGCAGAATAATTACAGGCTAGATTAATATTGATGGAAGATCAAATTATGGATTTGAAAGCTTTCCAGGCCCAGTCATTATAGATGCATTTAAAAATAGAAGCTAGACAACAGGAATTAATTTCCAAGATAGAGATTGTTCAGAATTACTTTCAAGAAGTAGATAATGCCTTTGATAATATTATCTTGAGGGAAAAAGAAGCCAAAGCAGTGAGGATTACTCTCCAAAATGCAATTATATATTCGACAGGTGAGGAGGTATCCAAAACTATGAAAGTATCAGCCACAGAGCAAATCAGAGATGACATCATGCTCAAACTATGGGAAACCAACATAACTGAAAGTAAAAGAATAGTCAAAGAAATCAGAGATGACTATGAAGAAGTTTTTTATCTTTTAGACAAAGAGTCATTAAATATTGGAAAGGGAAATTGTACAGGACTTCTCGGACAGATCAATATTGAAAGACATCAATTAAATTTTAGGGAAAATTTGAGTGAAATCCAAATGGAAATTTCGCAACTAAGAAAAATGGATTCCAACCTATTCGACAGGTTGTTAGTTGAGCCTAACTTAAAACTGCAGTCAATAAAGTTTGCAGATAAAGGAGTTGATGAGCGTCTTTCCAAGATTCAGATAAAGGTTTATCTGTTCGAGGAAAGAGACCTTCAAGAACTGCTCAGAAATTTTACACAGTTTCTGGAGAAATGCATTAAATGTATTGAATCAAAGGAAGGAGAGTCATCAACAAAGTAAAAGTATTATTTGGAAGAGATTTACTTCCAAAAAAATGGAAAAATGGAGAAGATCATGCAAACGGTTTCAGATCTATTTTTTAACAAATAGTTAGTCACTAGGAATTAGGAAATCACCAACCGTCTTAAGATTGGTGGTTTTGTATAAATGTAATTTTTCAAGACTAAGAAAGGGCCTTTTTCTGGAGGAGATTGTAAAGAGAAAATTTTCATTTTGCCAGAATTAATACAATATAGATTGAAGATTCCAGATCTTTTCAAGCCTGAGTTATGTGTTTCTCTGTCATTTCATCTTTTATTTCATACCTTCGTTAAATGCTTTCATGATGTAACTTCTATTGTGGTGATTAAACATTCAGATTATCTAACCATTTGCATTTTTTCCTCTATATCAACTGTCAGCAGATATAAGACCTATGAACGTTTTAGAACTCTGAAATCATATACTTCTTCGAAGTTATCATCGTTCTTTCTTCCATTAGTATAAAATGAGATTCCTCTTAAATTGATGCCTCATTTTTTGTTATACAAATACATGTTTCCTTTTCTTCCTTCATTCCATGCACTGTTTTTTTTAATTTTGACTCAGATACTAGAAAAGGCCTTCATTTCTATTATACTATTGATCCATAATTTGGAAGTTTTATTTTTACTAATTCAAACCGGAAATCTGCAACCCTTAAAAAAGAAATTTTTGACTTAAATCAAAAGAAAATCCTTTGCTTTCATGACGATTCTAGTCACCAGACAACCTAATATAGAACCCGGTCTATCAGATCAAACGAGCATTGCGTTAAACCTATTCAATACCATATTACAAACAACAAATACATGGGTAGAACTTGAATTTTCATGGGCTGCAATTGAAAGAGATATTAGCATCCAAGAACAATGGGAAGCGAGACAGAGACAATTAAGGAACCAACTGTGATCTCGCTTTCCCTTAAGCTAGTCTTTTCCCCCTTTAATTATCTCTACCTTTTCAGATACCTTGACGGTATACTTTAGAGCCTTAAAGTATAAAATCAAGAACAAAATCTTTTTGGCGCTGTTGTTGGGGAACAAAGAAACAAATCTTTTCCCTGGGAAGAACGACATTGACTTTTTCTTTCTTTGATAGTGAACAAAGATCGAAAAACCTTCTAAGGCTACTTTTATCCTTCACTTGGCGACTCCACAATAAGTAAACTAGATTTCAGTCGAAAGAACACCAGAAAGAACCCGAACGACAAGCAGATCTCACCAGTATCTGATCCAAAAAGGATTTTAAAATCAAGAAGATTTCTTAGACAAATCATTTCGCCAATACATACTATCTGTCAAACTAATTTTACATGGTCAAATGTCAGAGGAGTATTTGAGAGATCTATCTCCCTCCCCCTTTCAATGGATACGTGCTCTTTTCCCAAAGTCCACACTCCTACTACTGAACGCTTCAACGAATGTCCTGTGTATCCTGATTTAACCCCTATCAATTCTCCAATATATTCGTCTTACAAGCCTGGAGAAACAAGTTCTCTTCATATTGGGCCTTCTTTTTCCAGTTTCCTATGCCTTGATGATTAGTTCCCCACAACTGTTCTGTCACATTCAAGTACACCCCAAGTTTCAATCTCAAATCTATCAATGGCTATGCACGGAGGTGCGGGGGATGGAGGCGGTGTTGTAGGTGGTGCCACAAAAGGAGTGGCAGGCGACCAAGTACCACTCCCTGGAATTTTTGCTAAGTTGGTTGTCAGATATTCCCCTTTTGTCTTCCCAGTTCCCCTACATGACCTTCTAGAAAATTACATGAAAAATCTCCCAAAATTTACGGGGGAAGGTGATTTAACCACACAAGAACACATCAATTTCTTTGACCAATTCGTCGATATCCTAGGACTCAAACACGAAGATGTATACTCCAAAATCTTAGTAAATATTTTGAAGGAAAAGTCAGAATCTGGTTCCGAGGCTTAGCAGTGGGATCTTTAAGGTCATACGATGAACTCGAAAGTGCTTTCATTAGGCAATGGGGAGAAAGAAAAGATCACCTCTATTATCTGACTGAATTCGGGGCTCTTAGAAAGAAAAATTTTGAATCAGTTCTCGATTTCACCTAAATATTTAATAAATTGTACAATAAAATTCCCATCGAGGTCAAACCTTCTTAGCCTGTAGTAAAAGTAACCTTCGCTGGAGCTTTCGACCTTGATTTCGCCTTACTATTAAGAGAGAGGAGATCAGTAGACCTCACCAAGATGCAAGACGATGCCCTGGAAATTGAATCAAACATGATGGCTTCAGGAAAGATAAAATCCAAAATGGAGGTTGGGAACAAGGGAACTAGAAGATACAAAGAACAAGGAGGATCTTTTGGGTTAGGGAGATCTTCGAGAGACAAAATGGATGATATGGTTAGGATAATTAAAGAACTGTCTAATAAGATTTCAAAAGTGGAATTAGATCAGACAAAAAATGACCATTTTCCCAGAAAGGCTTTAAGAAGGAATCCCAATCCTCAAATCCCACAAAGACAGATTAAGAATGAAGATCAGAAAATCCCAACCCCCTTCAAGAGTGAAAACTTCATTGGAGAGGAAGATTTAGAAGATTTCAAGGAATTAGAGGAAGATATAAACAATCTGGGTGATGATGAGCCACAACCCTATTTATCGAGACAAGATTATGAAAAATTCTTAAATAAAGAAAATAGATTGGAAAATGACCTAAACAGTAGTACTTCTGAAGATTTGACCTACCAGGGTATTGCCAATGGTATAATGGCCGAGCTTCAATAGAAGTACAATCTAAGGCCTGGAAACAAGAGTGTTTCAATCACCCAAATGAAAACGATCTTGCCGAGGAGAGATATAGATGAGATAGTTTCAAAAAAAGTTGAAAAGCAAACTGAAAAAAATAACATAGCAGACACACAGCCTACTAAGACTAAGGTGTCTGAAACACCCACAGTCAAAACACAGAAAGTGAAATTTCCTGCAACGAAAATGAAATATTCACCACAAAGGAAAGATGATAAGAAGGGGACCGAAGCTCAAACCATAGAGGACGACAAAATCGCTGGGAGTTTCAATCTGGAAAATGAAATAAATAAAATCAAGATCCCCATACCTCTTGTCGAGCTAGCAAAAAAACCCATCTACACAAAACAAATTGCCAAGATGATTAGTTTTTCGGAAGATGAAATCCAAGCCGATGTCATTAAATTAGAAGATGACAAACTAAATATAATTTTTGGTTCTCATTTAGAAGGTGCCAAAGACACCGTTTCCCCCTTCTACATCACATTAACCCTGTTCGACCAACTACTCCACAACTGTATGCTCAATTCTGGAGCATCCCATAATGTAATGCCTAAATCCATTATGGAAAAATTGGGTCTCAAAATCACCAGGCCTTATGGAGATTTATATTCTTTCAATTCAAGGAAAGTTAAGTGTATAGGCATGATTAAAGACTTGGTGGTAAATCTAGCTCAAATACTTGCGAAAAGAATTCTCATGGACGTAGTGGTCACCAATATCCCTCTGAAGTATGGTATGATGTTATCTAGATCCTAGGGTGCCAAGCTTGGGGGATCCCTCCAGCTTGACATGACATATGCTATGATCCCAGTTTTTGGAGGACAGTTCACGCACCTGTACAGAGAGACCATTGGCATTCACGGTAAGTGATCCGCACAACCTGAGTAACCACCATGTATATATTATTGATTGGGATCTAGGTAATTGTATTTTATCCATTGAAGATGATATTGTTTTAGGTATAGATGAAAGTAGTACAGAAGAAAAAACAAAAACAGAAGAAAATAAAAAAAAATGTATATAGTATTGGTGTGTGGAAGATGTTTTTTGATGGCGCTTCATCTTACCTTGGAGCCAGAGCTGGGGCACTCCTTGTGGCCCTTGGTAATCAATTCGTAATCTATTTTTCCTATAGACTCCAGTGGAATGTGGACCACACTAATAATGTATGTGAGTATGAAGCCTTAGTATTAGGGTTGGAAGTCGCTAGGAGAATGAAAATAAAAAAAACCTCTAGATCTTTGGTGATGCTGAGCTAATCGTAAAATAGGTAAACCGACAGTACCAGGCCAAACATCCTAGGCTGAGGTCTTACAGGAATTGAGTCTGGGATCTAATCGAAAATTTCTTCTCCTTTGTCAAAGTCCACTACATTCCAAGAACTGAAAACCAACAGGCCGATGCGTTAGCCAAAGCAGCCTCAACCTTCACACCTCCCACTACTTTCAAACTAAAATACCATATACAAATGAGACACCAACCTTCCATACCCAATAACACACAGCACTGGCAAGTTTTTGAGGATGATGAACAACTGCATAATTTTTTAGAATCGATAGATGAGTTTGCCAAAACTCATATCGACCAAGAAAACCAAAATGATCTTGTTTGGATCATGCAGGAAGGGAAATACCCCCAAGAATTCCATGATAAAATCACCAATCATTGAATGCTTGTTCTAAAAAATAACTAGATCCCCAAGGGCCTGATTCCCTTGGAGAGGTTATTTAATCAAGATGATATCCCATTAAGATATACCTTACAACCTCAACCTAAAGAGGTTGAGTATTGTGACATAGGTACCAAAGAAAACCCTCGGTTGGTGAAACTGTCTAAATACCTGTCCCCAGAAAACAAAGGTAAATACGCTAAGTTGCTTAGAAAGTATAAAGATGTTTTCTCTTGGTCTTATGATGAATTGAGAACTTATGATACTTCTATAATAGAACATAAAATTCCTTTGAAACCTAGTGTCAAGCCTTTTAAACAAAAACTCAGACAGATAAACCCTATTCTACTACCAGTAATAGAAAAGGAAGTCAAAAAACTCTTAGACACCAAAATCATTGTCCCACTAAGATATTCCGAGTGGGTAGCTAATCTAGTCTTAGTAAGAAAGAAAAATGGTGAAATCAGACTGTGTGTTGATTTTAGAAACCTGAACCGATCTTCACTCAAAGACAATTATCCGTTGCCTAAGATGGACCACATCTTAGAGAAAGTAGTTGGAGCTAATAAAATGTCAATGATTGATGGTTTTTCAGGTTACAATCAAATCGTAGTACACCAAGATGATAAAGAAAAAACCACTTTCACTACTCCTTGGGGTACCTTCATGTACGATAAAATGTCTTTCGGCTTGATGAATGCGAGTGCAACCTTCCAACGAGCCATGGACATCACCTTCGTGGGTGAGAGAGATAAATTCATTGTCATATATCTCGATGATCTGACTATTTTTTCAAAATCTAATGCAGATCATTTAGTACACCTGAAGCAAACCTTCGAGAAATGTCGTAAATTTGGTTTATCCCTTAATCCCAAAAAATATCATTTCGCTATGCAAGAAGGTAATATTTTAGGTCATCTAGTGTCTAAAGACGGAATCAAAATCAATCCCAAAATAATTGAAGCAATAGATACCATAAATATTCCTAGGAATGTAAAAGAAATTCAATCTTTCTTAGGAAAAATAAATTTTTTAAGAAGAATCATTCCTAACTTCACTGAAATTGCAAAATTGATCACAGATATGTTAAAAAAGAACAGTGAGATGAAGTGGACAAGAGAATCAAAAGAATACTTTCAACAAATCAAGAAATTTATCAGTAAAGCACCAGTCTTGGCAAGTCCTGATTACAGAAAAGAATTTTTTATTTTTTCCTTCGCTTTCGAACACACTATTGCAGTTGTATTGTTATAGAGAAACGAAGAAGGATTTGAACAACCCATTACTTTTCTCAGTAAAAGTATGATATATGTGGAGTTGAAATATAATATACTAGAAAAACAAGATTACACAATGGTGAAGGCTCTCAAGGCCTTTAGAACGTACGTATTACATTCGAAGATCATAGCCTATGTTCCTACAAGCTCTTTCAAAGACATACTGATTCAGTCGGATAGGGATAGGAGAAGAGGCAGATGGCTAACCAAGATTCAGGAGTTTGATCTTGAAGTCAAACTAACAAAACTCATTAAATTCCAAGGTTTGGATAAGCTATTAGCCAAATCCAACTTGCAAGCACTTGGAATTGATCAGCTGCAAGAAGATGAAGATTTTCTAGAGATAAATGAACTCGACTTCGCTACATCTACGGTTGCCATAGAAAACAGGTTTTCTTCTTCAGGATGGTACCGTGATATTTTTTCTTACCTATTGACTCTTCAATGTCCCAGTGAACTAACCCCATCGAAATCCAGGGCACTGAAGCTACATGCTATAAAATATTGTATTGTAGACAAAAATTTATTTTGGAAGGACCCCCTCGGTTTCTTGCTGAGTTGTTTAGTCGAGACCGAAACTGAAAAAGGTGATATATGAGTTTCATGAGGGAGTGTGTGGATGACACCACGCTTGGCGAGTCATGGCTTATAAAATCCTAAGAGATGGATATTACTGGCCCAAACTTTTCACAGATGTTAACACCAAAGTCCAAACTTGTGTTCCCTGTCAGTTGTTTACAGGTAAACAGAAAGTCCCAGCCTTACCTCTAATTCCAGTTAAAGCTGAAGCCCCATTTTAGCAGTGGGGCCTCAATTTTATCATAGATATTCACCCACATTTCAGTGCTCAGCACAGGTGGATTCTAACTGCAACAGACTATTTTACTAAGTAGGTGGAAGTTATTCCCACGAGAAACACAACTAACACAGTTGTAATTAATTTTCTAGAGGAAAATATTTTATCTAGATTCGGCTGTCCCCGAAAGATAGTCATCGACAATGCACGAGCATTTAAATCGATGGCTATGATAAAAAATTTCCAAAAATTCAACATCATATTAGGCCACTCCACAACTTATTATCCACGGGGAAATAGTTTAGTTGAATCATCTAACAAAAGTCTAACAACTATGATAAAAAAAAATATTGACTGACAACAAGAAGATGTGGCATATTCATTTGAAATATGCTCTATGGGCCAACATGATAAGTACCAAAAGGGCGATTGGAATGTCCCCTTTTAGGATGGTTTATGGTACCGATGTTATTTTACCAATCAATATTGCTCTGCCTATAATGAAAATTTGGAAATATTCAAACAAAGAACCTAACGACATTACCAGGAGAGCAAACCCATTTGTAGAAGTTCAGCAAAATGGGACCGAAGTAAATGAAAAGTTGTAGAGATATCAGAATAATATGAAGGCTTTGTTTGATCAGAAGGCTAAGGATAGATATTTCCTCCCTGGAGATCTAGTACTAAAATGGGAAGCCAGAAGAGAAGACACGGGAAAACACAACATGTTTGATTCGATTTGGTCTGGCCCTTATAGAGTCTTGGCCTCAAAAGGAGAAAATTCCTTTTCATTAGAAAATCTCAAGACATTCTAAGTGCCCCTGTGAATGGGTGATACCTTAAACACTACATGCAGTAATATGTTTTCTAATTTTCATTGT
>JASDQU010306257.1:39861-53610 GCA_032191745.1 Picea mariana
TTCAATCTTTGGAAGTTCTCAATTATCTCGGTAACTAAACCCTTTTGCTTGAGATTTATCAATTGGCTAAAGAAGGTATTGCTCCTTGTATCCTCATAGTGTGCTCTCATTTCTTCCGTGAAAATTATCCAAGTGACGAGTGATTTGCGAGAACAAAGTCATCGATACCATACAAATTGATTAGGTTCTAAATACAAAGAAGCAATTCATACCTTTTGTGTATGTGGCACATTATGGAGATCAAATAATTGCTCCATCTGAAGTATCCATGTGATGGGGTCCTTGCCATCAAACTTCCTCATATCAATCTTAGGAACGTGGTTGGTCTTCAAACCAAAGTTGGAGTTTCTCCATTCTTGGTTCACCTTCCTTGTGTCCTCATCGTGAATTTCATGGGATGCATTTTCACTTTCAGGTGTCTTCTCTGTTACGAAATTTTTCAATACTTCCATGATCTCCCATTTTAAACCATCCATCTTAGTATCCAACTTATCTTCTATTGAATCCATCTTAGTATCCAACTTAGCTTCCATTGAATCCATCTTAGTATCCAACTTAGCTTCCATTGAATCCATCTTATTTTGTAGTTCATTTATGTCCCTACGCATTTCTTCACCTCCATCAAGAGTCCAAGTAGGATTTTTTGGAGGCTTATTTGGTGTAGAAGTTCCCTTTTTTGGTGGCATGTTGGCCAAATATCACTTTTGAACCTTGATTTTGAGGTGGTTCTACTAGACAATATTTCTTCTGTTGTATCTCCCAAGTTTTGGCCCTTCTGGGTATGAAACTTTTTTTTATGTCATTCTCTGATATTTCTTCTCTACAATGCCATAGGTCTGATCAAAATTGGATGTGTCAAGTGGAATTTATGGTAACTTGCCCACAACTTGCTGATTTTTGGCCTTTCCAAGAGATCTCACTTGTATAGCGTGCATCGCACAAAATAATTGATATAAAATTATGAAACTCACACCAGAAATACTAAAGACTGTCCATGATCCAATGAAACTAGTCACTGCAATTTGGATACTCTAGGAAGAATTTATGATTGTTTTACCTGGAACACCTTCTTGAGACTAGTCAATAGGACTAGTCAGATACCCTATCTTACACAGGCTGTATCTACAAATTTAAGATGACCCAGAAGCTGAACGTTTTACCACAGATACCTTACTAATTTATGTAAATATCCTCCAGAGGTCAGGGTCTGAAACGTTACAAAAAAATTTGTATAGCGAAAATGTTGCAATGACTCAGTTCAGAATGATTCCAGAACCCTATCTTGTACAGGCTATATCTCTGAAATTATAAGGCCTCGAGAGCTAAATTTTGAACCCAACGTACCTTGATCTGTCTAATAAATATCCTCCAAGAATTTCCTTCTGAAACATTGTAGAAAAAAGTTATAGCAAAAATTCCAAGGTGTCTCAGATGTAGCAGCGAAACCCCAAGACCTTGATCTCTGATACCATATGTTCAGAACCAAATATCAATATAGCATAGAAAATCCTCAAAAAAAGTACTCAATGCCTTGAAAAAGAGATAATTTCAGATAATAATCCTCTTCAAGGGGGAAACCTCCTTTTACCCCACTTAAATGTTCAAGTACAAGATGAATCAAAATGAAAATGTCTCCTTGGTATATATATGAGACTAGGAGGTATAATTACAACTAATGGCCTAAAGCCGACATAAATAAAATAACATTAGTAATATAATATGCCCCAATTAAGGGGTAGTGAGCCGATATTAGGTCTTAACAAGTTGTTGAAGAGGGTTTTGCTTAAGTAAGGGACTGAAAATGAACCAGGGAAAGTGAAAATTTGATGCCCCATCCCTAAAAATGCTATTTAGAGGTTGGGTGTGTTCAAATTGGTATCAAGCATGGAAATAATACTTGTTCTTCTTTGGCTCATGCACGAGTACCATAGAAAAATATTATTAGAGAACTTATGGGGTAACACCCTACCTTACCCCCCTTCTATAAGAAACTTGTCTGAACCTCTACTGAAGAAAGGAATGTCACCTTCTAATATTGATATATGTTTTGGAAGTCTGCACTATAGGTTGCTAACATTTCCAAATAAAGAATTGACTTCACCTTGCAGTGATATGTGTTGTTCATTAGTTGGTAGATTAGTAACTAACATAAAAAAAATTATCTGCAGTCAAGCAGTCAGTGAACAATAGGAGAACTACAATGTAAAGGATGGTGACACATCAGGAGTTGGGGGAGAGCTCCCACAATAGAGAGGAAGAATCTGATGAAAGGAGGGTGGTGGAAACCCCTTCAAATTTGGCCAAAACTATAAGAAGCCTCATGGAAAAATTATAGAGTTATAAGGATAACAATGAAAGGATGATCAAGGAGCAAGAAAAGTAGACATAAATTAATGCAGTCCTATTGCAAAGTCTATTAGATATATAAAGGAAACTGCAACATGGTCCAACTGCTAGTCATGTGGATTGGCATCATATTAAGAAAACTCCAAGTCCACCTGAGATACAAAAGCATGGTCCTGAAAGTGGCCACACTAAGAGGAGCACCTCAAAGAAGGCCCAACATGGAGCCAAGAGACATTCAATGGAAGATTCCTCTGGTGAGGACATTGACAACTCCAAGGAATATTCTAGTGGTAAAACTAGTTTCCATTCTCAGACAAGAGGAAAGAAGAGGAAACATTCCAAGAGTCGTGACCCTGAAGAATTCAAGAAATCCAAGCCACCCACCTTCGATGGAGATATTAAGAAGGGTGAATAAGTAGAGGTTTGGCTACTTGGCTTGAATAAGTACTTCAGAGTCCATGACTACTATGAAAACTTAAAGGCTCGGATAACCATTTTCAACCTGAATGGGAAAGCTTACATTTGGTGGGAAGACCTTAGGAATGTGAAAGGAGTACATGAGAAGGACTTTATCATGCAAAAAAATTGAGAAATACTTCAAGAAGAAGTACCTGTCAGAAAAGTACTTTGATGGGAAGACCAAGGAGTTCTATGAACTCAAGATAGGATAAATCACCATAGATGAGTATATCAACAAATTTCTCGAGTTGATGAGGTATGTGGCCTACATAAAGGATGAAAAGGTAAAGATGCAACGGTTTATTAGTGGATTACCTCAGTGATACCGAGAAAGAATTGATATTGATGAGCCAAATACCTTAGAATATACTATTCGAAAAGCAAGGTATTGATATGAGAAAATCAAGAGTAAGACAAAATCTCATGAAGACTGGAAGAAGAAAAACAATTCAGAATTCAAGAAGAAGGGGTTTAAATCCTCAAGATTTAAGAGCCTTGGTAAGAGATTTAGGAAGAGCCTTCCTGCCAGAAGAGTGTATCAACAAAATTTTTCATCCCAAAGTGGAAATAAACCATTCATAGAAATTCCAAGTAAGAATGATAACACGAAGAGAGAAAACTTGAAATGTTGGGGTTGTGCAGAGGAGCACTTGTTGAGGGATTGTCTGTATAGGTAACAGAACCCTGGGAGGCTCTACAATGTCCAAGAGGCTACCACAGTCAATGGTGTGGCTAGGATCCTACCTCAAATTCATGCAACCTTGGATAATAGATAAGATGACCACCAAGATTTAGTGGTGGATATGGAAAGTATGATTTACAACCATCACGTTTCCATTTTAATTGACCCTAGTTCTAATTTGAGTTATGCTTCCCCTCAAACTATTGAGAAATGTAAATTACAACAAGTTAAACATGTTAAATCATGGCTGGTACAACTAGCCACTGGAACCAAAAGAAAAGTAACAGAGGTCATACTAGCATGCCAATTTTTCATGAGTGGGTGGCCCACCCAAGAAAACCTAAACATAATTCCTCTAGGATCTTATGACTTGCTGATTGGCATGGATTGGTTGGATTCCCACAAAACCAAGTTGGACTGTTACAGTAAAACTTTGAAGTGTGAAAATCAAGAAGGAAGGAGGGTAACCCTACATGGGATTCAAAATCATGTCTCAGTGAGACAAATATCATCCCTCCAAGGGAAGAAGCATTGTAGGAAGGGATTTCCCTTGTATACAAAACAAGTACTAAAATCTATTGAGAATGAAAAACACAGCCTAGAGAACCATCCCATATTAAGAGAATATAAAGATGTATTCCAAAAAGAGGTACCAATTCTACCTCCAAGAAGGGATATTGACTTTTCAATAGAACTTGTACTAGGAGCAGTGCCAATGTCTAGAAAAGCCTATACAATGAGTACACCAGAGCTAGTTGAGCTCAAACTCTAGCTGAAGGAGATGTGGGACAAAGGATACATACGACATATTGTGTCTCCATGGGGAGCACCATCCTTGTTTGTGAAAACGAAATATGGCACACTCAGACTGTGCATAGATTATAAACAACTCAATACTATGACCATCAAGAATAAGTATCCCTTGACAAGGATTGATGACTTTTTTGACCAATTAAGGGGTGTTACCATGTTCTCCAAGATTTACTTGAGGTCTGGATACCATCAGGTCCAATTTAAAGATGAAGATATCCACAAGACATGATGTAGGAAAATATATGGTCATTATGAATTTGTGGTGGTGCCATTTGGGCTTACCAATGCATCAACCACTTTTATGTGCTTAATGAATAACATATTTAGAAAGTTCTTGGATAGGTTTGTATTGGTTTTCATTAATGGTATTATAATCTATTCCAAGAATAGGGAAGAGCATGAAGATCATCTCAAGCTAGTACTCCAAGTGCTAAGAGAACATCAAATCTATGCTAAGCTCAGTAAGTGTGACTTTTTCCAGAAACAAGTCCACTTCCTAGGCCATGTTATTTCTGAGGAAGGAGTGGCAGTTGACCCTAAAAATATTAAAGAAATCATGGATTGGTCTACCCCAAAGTATGTATTTGATATCAAATCCTTTATGGGCTTGGCATGATACTATAGGATATTCATAAAATGATTCTCCAAGATTGGTTTCCCAATCACCTCCCTTCATAAAAAGAGGGTTAAATTCATTTGAACATCAGAATGTGAAGAAATATTTCAAGAGATGAAATACCTTCTAACCAATGCACCTATGTTGAATATTACAGATCCAAACAAATACGTCCTTGTGTGTGCAAATGCCTACAAGGAAGGGCTCAGAGGAGTCCTTATGCAAGAAGGACATGTGATTTGCTACGAGTCCATAAAATTGAACGAGCATGAAGTTAATTATGTGACCCATGATATGGAATTGGTTGCCATAGTGAATGCTTTAAAGATGTGGAGGCATTACCTCCTAGGTATGAGATTTGTACTTATGAAATACCACAGTGGATTGAGGTATCTGTTTGACCAACCAAAACTCAATGTGACACAAGCTAGGTGGATGGATCTCCTTAGTGAGTTTGATTTTTAAATCAAGCATATCAATGGAAAGGAGAATAGGGTGGTTGATGCCCTTAGTATAAGTATGAAATTAGTTCACTTTTCAGTTGTAAGCGCCAGTGAATCAAACATCAAAGAGAGGGTCAAAACTGTACAAGAGACAAATGCATTTTTCAAGACCGCTACATCATACATAAAGCAAGAGCCCATAGGGATGAAGTATGAAGGTTATCATATTCTTAATGATGAATTTTTGACTTACATGAGCAAATTATACATTCCAAATTGTGATGACTTGAAGAGGTTCATAATGGATGAACTACACAAAATACCATATACTGGTAATCATGGTTATTAGAAAATGATCATAGCCACTAGGAAAATATCCTATTGGCTTAGATTGAAAAAAGACATAGTTGATTACTTAGCTAAGTGCTTGGAATGTAAGCAAGTCAAGGTAGAGCACTGACACCCAACATGAATTTTGCAGCCCCTACCAATTCTTGAATGGAAATGGGAGACCATCTCCATAGATTTCATCACAGGATTATGAAGATCAACCAAACAAAACGATGCCATCATGGTAGTTGTGGAAAAATTGAACAAAGTTTCTCACTTCATACATTTCAAGACAACTTGCAAGGCAATATATATTTCCAACATCATCATGAAAGAAATATTTAGATTGCATGGCATGGCTAAGGATATTATATTTGATAGAGATACAAATTTTACTTCAAACTTTTGGAAATATTTGTTTTCTGGTTTTGAAACAAAATTACTCTTCAGTACAACCTATCACCCTCAAACTGATGGGAAGATAGAGAGGGTAAGACAAGTATTAGAAGACATACTGAAGATGCATGTAACGCATCAACCCAAGAAATGGGAGGACTACCTACCACTGGTAGAATTTGCTTACAACAATGGCTATCAAGAGTCATTAAAAATGAGTCCTTTTGAATCTCTCTATGGAAGGAAATGCAACATTCCAATCAGCTAGAACAACCCAGTAGAAAGAGTTACAATCAGGCTAAATATGCGAAAGGAATTTCAACAACAAGTGATTCAGATCAGGCAAAATCTGAAGACAACCCAGGATAGACAAAAGAGCTATGCAGACTTGAAAAGGACTCCTAGAGAGTTCAAAGTAGGGGATCATGTGTATCTTCGAGTTAGACCCAGGATAAGCTCCTTGAGGATGGGAGCTTGTGCCAAGATGGCACCTCGGTATTGTGGACCCTTTGAATTTTTGGATGGAGTGGGACTAGTAGCCTATCGGTTAGCACTTCCTCCCATAGTGAAGGAACATAATGTTTTCCATGTTTCTTTATTAAATAAGTATGTACATTATTATAATCATATTATTGATTGGTTTGTGATTTAGGTGGAACCCAAGGGAGAGTTCCTTCCAGAACCTCAATGCATAATAGAGAGGAAGGAAACCCCACTCAGGAACAAAACCATTTTACATGTCAAGGTGAAGTGGAAACACTTTGGCCCAGATGAGGCTATATAGGAAATGGAGGATTCCATGAGACATGCATATCCATTTTCATTTTCTTCTGTACATACAGAGCACATCGATAGGTAGAACATCGAGGATGATGTTCATTTAAGGGGGAGGGGATTGTAATACCCCTATTTCCCCCAATTTGTAAATATAGCTATAATTGACCAAGAGACTATGGCAGACTAAATATGTGTGAATTTTTTATTTGATGAACCCTTGTATAAAAGGGTCAATGTATGATTTTTTGTTATTAATAGAGTTTGAATATGTGTTGCACAATTTCTAAAAGGGGGGAAGTTTTCCAAGATAGTCCATGGATGTTATGAGAGAGATGGTGAAGGGAAACCAAGTATGGTTGAGATGACCCTCACCTGACCAATACCTATTGGGTGTAATTTCTCAACAGTCCTCTGACCCAAAAATGAATTACCAGCCAGGCTGTTAGTTGGAAGGCCATCCTCAAGAGTTAATGAGGAGATGGGGTAGGGTACCCATATGCAAGGCTTTCAGGCCTGATCATGAATAGGGATTCAGACCCATGCAACCTTGCTAAGGAAGGAAATAAATAAGGTAAGTCAGGGACATAGACAGATATGTGAGATAATAGAGTAGGGAAAAACACTCTCCTGAGAAGAGCAATGAATATGCTTCGATTTTAAAGTTGAGAAAGAAAAGCTGAGCACTAAGAATGATCTAGATGTAAGAAGCAATGGGTAGGGTTTGGATACAAGCTTATAAACGAGGTTGAAGAGTGACCGAGGAATTACTTGTGTAGACCTCCTTTCTTGGAGTAGAGAAAACCAGTTTCCAAGTTCCTTTGGGAGAAGGAGAGTAACCTTCATCCCTGACTGTTGTGACACAAAGAGAAAGAATCTCTCTAAGAGCATCATGGTCTAGCTTGAGGGTGTCCAGTGGTAAATCTAATAGGAGTGGTTGTTCCTATGGTTGGGAGGAAACATGCACCCATTTCAATAGTTTCTTCACATTTTCCAGTTCTAAGAAGTATTTTCATACTCTGTGTATTATATTGAATGTGATGATGAAATGTATGTGTTTATTATTTAGTCTTTCAATATTTAAATAGTTATTAGAAAATCTATGTGATTTTTGTAAACTATTATATCTATATGATCTTTCAATTTATCTCATGTTTACTGCTATATAGTCATTGGATGTGAATCCACATGAGAGAGAGGGGGTAGGATTGGTTGAAACACCTAAGCCCTACCAACCCTGTGAATTTTACCTTAGCGGGAATGTTAAGTCCAAATTATTTGGGAGAAGGGAAATTTTCCTTTAAACTATTCACCCATCTGACTGAGGGCTCATGCCCATGTCCTTAACCTAATTGTTGCTAAAAGATTAGCGCTTATCCCATATAATTTCCAAAGTATCCATGTGACCAGGGTCCGGGAACCCTGCGTTAGTCCAAAAAGGGGCTGTCTCTTTGGCTTTGGGACTTTAGGACTTGTGAATCCACAATCCTTGAAAATAGCCGAAGGACGAAGTCACGAATCGACGAGGGTTGTCGATCTAAGGATTTAGCATAGATCACTCTGAGTCGTTAGATTAGACATAGGAGGGGAAGTGTTAAGCACTTTGGTGAAATGATACTTCGGGAGAATAGGAATGGTCTAACGTCAAAACTCTCTAATATCAGAGTCGCAGAGTTAATCCAAATAGTTGAAGCAGGAGGGACACATGTCCACAAATTAATGGATTACCCGGGATTCCGGGTATTCGACGATATAGGGATGTGTGATTTTTCCCCGAAGGCTGAACTGATGAAGTAACCAGGACCATTGGATTAACGTGTACGTGGAAAGAGATCCCATGGTCTGGAGACTCTGTACTCTAGAGGAATTTGGCAAAGGGTTTTCAAGGTGTGAAAACCTCCAAAGTCGTGAATGCCAAAGTAAATCTCAACCGTTGGTCAAAGAGGACACGTGGTGCAAGATATGAGAGTATGGAGACTTAGATCTTCAGGGGATTTGTGTCGATAGGATTCGGTAAGAACAAAATCCCAGAGCCATGAAGTAATGAGAACCGTATATCTATGGATCTACGTGGAATCGTGTAGATCGTTATATTGAAGGAACGGGCAGTTAATTGTCTATGATGATGTGGCTTGATGATGCCATTTGATGTGATGTGGAACTGCATTATGCATGCCACATGTCACCTAGTTTTTTATGATTCACATACCCATTATTATTGTTAGAGCATGACACATGTCACCCCCCCATCGAGGACACATGTCATCCCTTGACCCTCACCGCATGTCAGTTCCTGGTTCGTGCCCTCTTGGCCAATGTGGCTGGTGACGTATACGAGACTTCGAGATTTTGGGTAACTTCGGGAATTCATGGGTGTTGAGGTGTGTTATAATTTAGGAACGATGAACTTAAAATGTCGAATGCCGAAGGGCCAAGGCCACGTGGAGAAATTTTTGGAGTTCGAGAGTTTGTGCATAGTATGGTAAAAATGAATGCTCGACAGAGATCGTCGACTGGCTAAGGCCATGAGGTGAGACCTTGCGACTTCAAGGATTAGGAAAAAGGTGTGTTCAATGTTGAGTATCGAAGCCCCCTTTTTAACCATAGCTCTCGGTGGAGGATGTGAACCATTGATCCCCTCTGTTGTTCGAAAATCTAAGTATTTGACAACACATTTGGAACTCCCAAAATCTGATAACTTCCGAAGTGTGGAAACCTTTGCTAAAGTAGGTTCTTAGCTCTCGATTTTCATCCCAAAGTCATGATGAAGACCCTGCTAGCTGGTTTAAGTGCATAGTGAGAGATGTAAGTTTTGGGGTAGTTGTTGAAGATCTTTTTTCTTAAGTAAGGGACCGAAATTGAACCCAGGAAAGCGAAAATTTTATGCCCTATCTCTAGAAAGGCTATTTAGGGGTTGGGTGTGTTACATATCACTCAAAATTTCTTTTGGTGTAGAGTATCCATGGGAATTTATACACTGGATTGTTGACTATGTAACCTTGTAACCCCCTGTATGCAAAGAAAACAACAAGTGGGATAATTTTAAGTATGTGTTATATTCTTTGCATGACTAGCTTTAGTGTCTTCTACATTGGGTCGAGTGCACATAGAGGGTTTGAGGGGGGGCGCTAGGCCCCCCATTTAGGGGTTGCAAGGGGGCGATATCCCCCCTACGTGGGAGTTCAGGAAATGTGTCGCATTTTTTCCTCATTTTTCACGTCGCCTCAATTTTCATGTCCATTGTTGGGCCGTTTTTCGACACATGGTTTTTTCTGATGGTTTTCTATTTCTGGTTAAGGAATTAGGGTTTTTTACTAATCCAGGTCCTTTGGTTAGGGTTTTGGATAAAAATTTCTCCTATATGTATATTGTATTGTAAACAATGTATCACTATCAATTAATGAATATAGAATATATTGGTTTTCCCGGTTTGGATTTCCAGGGAAAAAATCTCTGTGTAATGTGTGTATTTTCCATTGTATCTTTTCTATTATTTTATTGAAAATTTGTTCGCAGTAAAATACTGTACAAGGTTAAAATCTACAGTTATGCCACGGGAGAAATATTGATACAGGGAGGAAGGCATGTAAGCATGTATGCTATAATTCAAAGTATTTCATGGGCCGAATCTCAATTACCCTACCTATGACGAGGAGCTCTATGCCTTGGTACAAGATGTTAAAAAGTGGAAGCACTATCTGATGGGAAAGAATACCATCATCCACACATATCACCAACCACTACAGTATTTGCAGGTCTAGATTAAGCTACAAACAACGAAACATTACAAGTGGATGGGGTTTTTAAAACAATTTCATTTGGTCATAAAGTATAAGAAGGGTAGAAAAAAGAAGTTGGAAGACATTCTTTCAATGCCATCCAAATCCAATATTACATCTTTGGGAACTATGATGCACATGAATCCTTTTACCCATGATGCATATAAAGAGGCATAGATAGAATACAATGACTTCAAGGAGGTGTTTCAACAACTACAAGGACACATTCATATAGAAGAAGGTGATGACAAGGTTGACTATCATTTCTAGAATGGATTTCTCTACAAGCTCTATGTTCTTAAAGGTGAACGATTGAATCTTATTAGAGAGGCTCACACCTCCAAGGTTTAAGACATTTTGGTGTTGGGAAGACAATTGCTAACTTACAAAGGTATGTGTATTGAACTAGAATGCAAGAATATGTAGCATGGTATATTAGAGGATGTATATCAGATACAAAGCAACAAATCTATCCTTCCATACATTTGTTCACTATCTCATTTTGGCCATCATATTGAGGATGATAAGATGAGATATGAGCCAATTGAGTACCCAAACAAAAAAATAATTTAGTCCAAAAATTTCCAGTGAAGATGGGACCTCTGTCACTTACAATAATCTTTGGGCTTCCATGTATCTTTTGAACTATATCTATGAATGCAGTGGCAATTGTGTTGGATTTGAAAGGATGAGAGAGTGCACAAAAGTGTGTACTTGGTCAGTCTATCAACAATCACCATGATGACACTCTTTCCTTTAGACTTCGGTAACCCTGTAATGAAATCCATGGAAACCTCCTCCTAGCATTGAATTGGAATAGCTAATGGTTGTAAAATACCCAGGGTCTTAATTGTTTCCACCTTATGTTTTTGGCAAACCAAACATTCTTCCACAAACCTTTGAACATCAGTTTTAAGGCCATCCAAAAAAATTCCTTCTTAACCCTATGGTAGGTTTTTAAAAATCCTGAGTGCCCTCCTACAAGAGAGGTGTGCAATTCCAAGAGTACCTTTTGTTTGAGTTGGGAGTTCTTACACAAATATAAGCAATCTTTGTACCATAGTGAATCATTTTTCCATGTAAATGTATTTGATGAACTGGAATCTTGCTGCAACCTTTGAATGAGAGTCCACAAATTTTCGTTCTTCCATTCATCCCTTGCTTCTATTATCCAATCGGGTTGGATGATCATGATAGCACATATAAAGGACTCAACATATTTTATTGAAAGTGCATATGTCACAACATTTTGCTTCCCTTTTTTGTAGATGATTTCAAAATTATAACCCAACATATTGGTCACCCAATTTTGTTGTTCTTCTGAAGATAGTCTTTGTTCCAATAAGTATTTAAGACCATCATGAACTTGTTTTTACCTTGAAGTGCCTACCTATTAGGTAAGGGTGTCATTGCTTCAATGCATGCAGTATTTCCATCATTTCTTTCTCATAAATGGGTTTGTGTAAGTCATTTACCTTGAGTGGATGAATTTAAAAAACAATGGGCCTTCCTTCTTTCATTAGAAAAACACCAATTCCATTTCCCAAGGCATTAAATTCCACAATAAAGGTTTTTGTGAAGTCTGGTGCGGTCAAGACAGGAGCTTTGCACATCGCCTCTTTAAGTTGTTCAAAAGATTTAGTTTCCTTTGGAGTCCATGAAAATGAATCATTCTTAGTTAATTCCATTAAAGGTGATGCTATTCTTCCATAGTTCCAAACAAACTTGTGGTAGTAACTTGTCAAACCCAAAAATCCTCTAAGATTCTTTAATGTTTTGGGAATCATCCAATCCATCATGGCCTTAATCTTGTTAGGGTATAACTTGACACCTTCATGAAATACAATATGACCCAAATACTCTACCTCCTTCACCCAAAAGAAACATTTGGATGGTTTGGAATATAGTTGTTTCTCCTTTAGTAGTTGTAGCACCTTGTCAACATGTCAAACATGATCCTCCCAAGACTTGCTATAGATTAGTATATCATCAAAAAATACTAACACAAATTTTAGAAGGAAGGGATTTAAAATGGATCTCTTCAACCCTTGGAATGTGGAAGGTGCATTCGTAAGGACAAAAGACATGACCAAAAATTCATAATGGCCTTCATGAGTTCAAAATGTTGTTTTTGGGATATTTGCTTCCTTCATTATAATCTGATGATACCATGAATAGAGATCCAAATTTGTGAAGTAGATTGTTCCATGCATTTCATCTAACAATTCATCAATGACGGGAATGGGAAACTTATCTTTAACAGTGATCTTGTTGAGCTCTTTATAATTTGGACACATACGCCATGAGCTCTCTTTCTTGAGTACCATTACCACCAGTGAAGAGTAATAACTTTGGCTAGGTCTAATAATGCCAACCTCTAAAATTTCTTCAACCATACGCTCAATTTCACTCTTTTGGGCATAAGGGTATATGTAAGGCCTGATGTTAGTAGGAATACTCCCAGGAATTACGTGAATAACATGATCACGACTTCGAGTGGGTGGAAGACCTATAGGAATATCTTCAAATACTTTGGAATTCTTATCAATGATCCCTTGGATATCTAGGGGAATATATGGATTAGATGTTTGAACATCTAGTGATCATAGTTGTACAATTACATCCTGATGCCCCTTTTTTCAATAATTTTTTCATGCCATTAGAGATTATCACCTTACTGGGTTTCCTTGTGATACCCCTTAACTCAATTTCTTTTCCTTCCAATGAAAATTTCATGAAAAGTTCTTGAAAATTAAAAGCCACTATTCCCAATGATTGTAACCATTGGACTCCTAGTACAACATCAACACCACCCATGAGTATAACAATCATTGGACTATTCATTACATATTCCCCCATAGTAAGATTGATCTTATGGAATTTACTGGTCAATTGATAGTTCCTCCATTTACAATCATTACTTGAAACTAAGGCGATGACTATATAATGCAATTGAGAGATTTGGCCAATTTATAGTGAATGAAATGATGAGTACTACCAGAATGAATTAGGACTATTAATTTTTTTTTATTTTTGATATATCCTTCGATCTTGAGGGTTTGAGGAGTGCTAATTCCATCCAATGCATTACATGATATCATGGGAGTCAAA
>JASDQU010306258.1:32120-44101 GCA_032191745.1 Picea mariana
CCCCCCCACTACACTTTGGATTCTCCCCCTCCTCTAGATCCCATGGATGCCCAACCACTGGGAGAAGACTTTCCCCCTCCCCTTACCCATTTAGTCATCCCTTCTTTGTCAAATCTGAAAGTGGACCTTAAAACTGGCCTCCCCCCCTCTCAAACCCCTTCAGTTGTAGAGTTTAATGGTTTGATCTGATGGGTAATTCAATTGGCTATGCGCCACCTCCCCCATCGCCCCCAACCCATCCCTTTCTTCCACCCTCCCCAGCTCATCCTACCCCCATAGTTTCTCCCTCATCCCCTCACTTGGACTCTTCTTCATCCTCCCCTCTCTCCCACCAGCCTTCTCCCTCAATTTTCAGGGACATAGAGCAGGTTGAGCTCTTGACCACTCTTGAAAGCATCAAACAGGAGTTGGAGGACATAAAAATGGCCATGCGTGAAGTGCAGTCAAGGGAATATTATAGATGGCATAGGGTGGATAACGTGATGGCATTTCTGCAAGATCTGAGAAGGGCCATGGCCGATCAAGAAAAAGGGAAATCACAGGTAGCACATGTCTATGCCGGACCACATCTTGGTCTAGGTCACTAATGCTTTCCCATGTTTTATATTTTCTTAGTCATTACTTTGGCCCTACATGGCATAGTATAATGTATTCCTTATTGCATTTGACACTTAGCCCTGAGTGGTCACAAAGACAAAATTTCATCTTACAAACTAGACATCAGGCAACAATGGTTTCCCAACTGGGCACCGTTACCCCTGTTTTGACTTTGGACACTTGGCAGAAGTGGTTTCCAAACTATGCACTAATTCCAGGTAGTTAGATAACTCTCAGGCATCTATTTTGTTGATCAGGATTTAATACAAAACCTTAATTACAAAAAAAAAAATTTAAGTGTTTCGGAAGTTCGGACTTTGGAAGCTTTGAATATAGCACAAGAGAAATTTCTCGAAATCTGAAACTGCGAAGTAATTAGTTTCATAGTAGTCACCTTTAACTATTAATTAATTATGCTTAAAAGGTTGCATTAACTTTAAGTGTTTTGAAAGTTAGGACTTCATAAGATTTGAATATAGCACAAGGGAAACTTTTCGAAATCCGAAACCATGAATTAATTAATTAACTCTTAATCATGACTCATTAAAGCCACTAACCGCTTTATTAACTCCTTGATTTTTTTTTTACTTTTCGTAATCACTTTACTTTGACGCTTTGATGATCCGGGGATTGTGAAATGAAAAATAACTCTCGAAGAGTGATCTCTTGGAGTGATGTGGAAGGGGTGACATCATTCTGATGATGTGTCAAGGAAAGTGAGATGCCACGTTTCACTTGAAAACGTGCGAATCATCCGATGTATATGTGAAAATTGAGTGCCATGTGTCAACTCAATGAAATATTTTTAAAGGACACGTGTCTTATGACTCATTTTCATGAGTTTTTTTAGGCAAAGTCACGAGTGATTACCTTTGGGTTTTGGAGATTCATGGTTTTCATTGTTTGGGTTTGCTGGAACACCCGAAGCGCAGAACTGTGAAGCAACCGTTGCAGGCTTTGTTTTAAAATCCATGCGAGTCCAAAAATTCATAGATTATTAAGATTGTTAGATCAAATTACAGAAACACATCGACGATGGATATTGTAATCGCCTTATTGCTAAATAACAACCAATGGGTTTTATTTAAAATTAAAAGGAAACTCTCTAAGTTTTTTCTTTTTTGGGTAAAATTTTATTTCTAAGAGGTGAAAAATATTAAAGCACAAAACTTTAAAATTATTTGTGTTCCAACATAGGCTCCATATGGGAATTGTGGCTCCCAGTGAGGCACAAAAGAACAACATACCAAGTTCCTTTATTGGGTAAATGGAGTCATTATTTCTTTTTGAAAAACATTTTCTAGTTTTATTGAAGAATTAATCATACATAGAAAAACAAACTTAACCAAATCTCAAAAACCTTCAAAACATACTTAATGATTGATTTCAAGTTAGGCTATTTTAAAATTTTCTTTTCTTAAAACTAATTTTAGAATTGTGTAAGATAATCAACATAACTTTAATTGAAATATCACTCTTTGACTGACTTCGTTTTCTTCAAGGTTAAGGAGATGCAACAATTTATTTAGGGAATCCCTAGTTGGTTCAGGATGTAAATGTCACCGGAAAGAGAACTAGATGACATAGTATGTTATATGGATATGTATGACAACCTTACATATATCATAGATATTTCTTCATTCCCAGAAAGCATGTTCAGTACCCTGGTGAATTTATCTACTTCTCCCATTGAATTTCCTTTCACCACTTCAATTAGCACTTTTGCACTTTGCTGAGATGAGGGAAATCAATATATGGATTTCCTTTCATCATCTATTTTGGACAAGATGGGGGAAATCAAATTATGAATTTTCTTTCACCATCTGTCTTGTATTTTAACATTATGAAGGGGGGGAAATCAATCTGTATATCACATACAAGGGAGGATATATGTTTTAAAATTTTGAAAAGGAGGTCTGTCCTCTGAAACTAACTTTCTTCCAATTCTCAATACACCTTCACCTATAGGAATTTTTTTTATGTTAATATTAATATTTTCGGGGATCAACCTTGAGAGAATTAGTCAGTTTAAATTCTGATAGAAGAGCTAAAATTATCAGGATTATCCTAGACATACTTTTTCAATTAAAATCAAAGGAACATAAAGATTTTTGCCTAATCTTGTTTTGAAAATATGTTTTTAACTTTTTAGAGTCAAGGTAAGTTTCTCGCTTTCTATGAAGACTAAGAAAGGATAAAGAAAATTTGAAGTGAATAAGAACTTGGTGATAGGAAAAAATAACCAAATCGAAGAATTTCTGAAATGTGACTACTGCATGAAATGTTTTAAATAATGCTTGTTGATAGGAGCATCAAGAATTTATCCATCGAGATTTTCTAGTGAGAATGAGTTTTTTCCCTCAGCAACTGCAATTTTCAATGGTCTGAACTAGAGATGATCTATTTTTCATGTTTCCCTACATCTTCCTTTTTGGCCTCCCATTTTAAAACTAATTGCCAGGAAGAAACTCCCCGTCTTTGGATTTTTTTTATCGAAAAGGGGTTTCATATTATCTTGGTACTTTTGAAGCTTGTCATCCACTTCCACTCTATTCTGTTGAACTTCGATGATTTGATTCATTCTTCTCGTAACGTCATTTGGATCTTCGTTTGCATCCTTCCAAAGTTTCATCACAAGAAGAGAAAGATTGATAGGAAGGATGATGTCAGTACCATAAACCAATTGGAACAAAGACATACCTATAGATTTCTTGGTGTCGATTCGGTTTGCCCATAAAGCATACTTTAAGTGCATATGCCAAACTTTTTTATTTTCTGTCAAAACATTTTTTATTATATTCATCAAGCTCTTGTTAGATGATTCAACCAACCAAGTTCCTTGAGGATAATAAGTTGTAGAATGACCTAAAACAATATTGTATTTCTAACAGAAATTGATCATTTCCATAGATTTAAAATCATGAGCATTATCAGTAACTATCTTTTGAGGAAAACCAAACATTGCTAGGATGTTTTCTTCCAAAATGTTTATTGCTACCGAATCTGTAGCATTCTGAGTTGGAATGGCTTTAACCCATTTTGTGAAATAATCGTTAGTGGTTAGAATCCATCTATGTTTATCACTTGAATGTGGATGGATTTGTCCGATGAATTCTAGGCCCCATTGTTGGAAATGAGCTTTTGATTTTACTGGCATTAAGGGTAAAGAAGGGAGATTTTTCTTACCAGTGAACAACTGGCATGAATTGCAAGCTCTGGCCCTGGAATTCACATCAGTAAATAACTTTGTCAAATAATATCCTACCCTTAAAATATTCTAAGTTGTTGATCTCCATGTGTGATGTCCCCCGCTTACTGCTTCATGAAATTCATCAATGACACCTTTTGTTTCAGATTCTGTCAGGAAACATAACAAGAAACCTAGAGGGTATTTCCAGTACAACTTTCCATCAATAATGAAATACTTAAATGCATGTAGATTTAAAGTTATTTCTTTAGAAGGAGTCATGTCATTTGGGCATTGAAGAGTAAGGAGGTATGTAATAATATCATGGTACCAAGAAGAGGAAGAAAAATTATCTTCAATCCGAACTATAGGTGCTTGATCGTCAATTTCCTCTATATCCAGGAGAGAATCATGTGATTTCAAATTATTTATTCCAAGTGCTCTGAAATTTGATTCATCTAAGAGCCTTTCTAGATCTTAACCTTTCACTAGTTTGGTTGGTTTCACTTCTAGATCAAACGCTGGAATTTTAGCCAACCATATGCCTCTTCTTCCATCATTGTCTGGTTGAACCAAGATAGCTTTGATTTCATTTGTTGGCACATAAGAAATTATTTTTGAGTGTAAGACATATGTTCTAAAAGACTTGAGAGCCTTCACCATTGCATAAGCTAATTTTTCAAGAATATCATATCTTAGCTTTGCATATCTGAGGCTCTTGCTGAAAAAGGATATGGGTTTCTTGAATCCTTCTTCATTCTTTTAAAGGAGCACTACTATAACAATATGTTCAGAAGAAAAAGATAAGATTAAGAATTCCTTTGTATACTCTAGACTTACTAGTACTGGTGCTTCTCCTATATCTTTCTTAACACACCTGAAAGATGCTTTGGCTTATGCAGTCCATTTTACTTCATTGTCTTTCTTTGGCATATTTGTAATCAATTTGCTTATTTCAGCAAAGTTAGGAACAAATCTCCTCAAAAAATTCATCTTACCTAAAAAAGATTGAATTTATTTTCTATTTCTAGGAATGTTAATCAGGTCAATAGCCTCAAATCTCTTAGGATCAACCTTGATTCCATCTTTTGAAACTATATGACCTAAAAGTTTACCTTCTTTCATAGAGAAGTGTGGTTTTTTGGGGTTAAGAGACAAACCAAATTTTCTTCATTTTTCAAAAGTCTATCTGAGGTGCATCATGTTGGAGTTACTTCACACAAACCTAGGATTTATTTTTCCTAATGTTTTTCATTGTTTATTAGTCATAATTAGTCATTATCTAGTCTCCTATATTTTAGGGGAGAATATTCCACCTAGAGAATATTCTCTTTCAGTTGACACTTCAGTTTGACTAGTTGAGTTGAGTTTAGATGCTGCACAACATTTGGATCATCACCATGCTAATGCGAAATTTCCTTGGGATCATCACTAGACTGGTACATTACCATTTATTTCCTAATTTAACTCCTCACTACTCTATGTTCAGTCAGTTAACTGAAGACTAGTTGACTAGTTAACTCAACTAGGTGGCAGTTCACTCCCGTAACTGCTTGAGAGACTAGACTAGGTGGAATTTTACTCCCATAACTATTGGCATGTGTACTTATCACTCTATACCACCACTATGGATCATTATTTACTCATGTATCCTATATCTATTGTAAATTATTCACTCTTTGAGTGTGGAAAATGGTTAATGAGAATTCTTCCATTCTTTTTCTCCTTCTTATTTTTTCTCCAATTCTCTCTGCAAATGTCTTTATTAATGTTTAACTATATCTATTCTATGAAGGTTCAACACATTTACATGGTATCATATCCGACGGAATTCTAAGTAAAAGCTACACCAAAATTTTGCAGGTACAAAAGATTGAAGACAACAAAAAGATGGATTATTCGCCAGAAATACTTCTCACGCCTCATAAATATTTGGAATGGAATCCAAAAATTATGCTTATGATTATATGCAAAGGCTTGTACCAAATAAATATGGCAATGGAAGTAGAGCATGATTCTGCCGATGAGAAAAACAATTTTCTCAATAAACAAGATATGGCCATAGGATGTATCCTCTATTTTATTTCTCCTGAAATTCTCCATCAAGTATATGATGACTCATGAGAATTCACTCCAAATGAATTATGGACCATATTGGAGGTTCTATTTGGGAATAAATAATATTGTGAAGATTTCATGCAGGAGGTTGAACAAGTAGAGTCAAAAGAGAAGCCATCAAAAGATCAAGTCTCTTATGATGAAGAGTCTTCTACAAACGTTTTTGCAGAAATTTGTATTCCAATAGATGAAGATGATGTTTACTCCATTTCAGATTTGTTTTCTAAAATTCATGTGGAAGATATATGGCATGCATCTCAGGAGTCACATGCAGACACTTTTCCATGTGCAATGCATGCATCTCAGGAGACAAAAAGAGAGTCGCGCACATCAGACTCCATTCTGATATTTTCTGAGGCAAATTTTCATAAACAAATTGGATATTTGAATTCCTATAGGGTAAATACCCAATCTAAAAAAAAACATCATCCGAAATGAAGTCCAGAAAGTGGAGTTATGATCTTTTTAAAATCAACAAAATTTCAGCATTTTTTCCATGAACGGCCGCACGATTTTCAAACTTTCATCCAAAATTTATTTGGATATTTTTCACTACAAGAAGATAAAATGGATATGTGTGGATATATAAATGGTGCATATACTTCATCGGATCTGTGTAGACATATACATCTTCAAAAAAATCTTCAACGAGCACAAACTTGCACAGTTGCGAGGTCTTCTTGGAGTGAAGGACATGGTTGCTTAGCAACTATTTTTTTCTTCCTTCTCATTTTCTTTCCATACACTGTACCTTGAGGGGGGGTTTTCCCATGAGGTTTTCCCTCTTTCCTCACTTTATTTTCAGTGTATATTTTATACTTGGGTACCTAACATGGCCTCGTTGTCGAGACCCATTCTTTATTTTCACCATAGTGATGTTCAAGGGGGGTGTTGGAGTTAATTCACACACACCTAGGATTTATTTTTCCTAAGGTTTTTCCTTGTTTATTATTCATAATTAGTCATTATCTACTCTCCTATATTTTAGGGGAGAATATTTCACTAAGAGAATATTCTTTTTTAGTTGACACTTCAGTTTGACTAGTTGAGTGGAGTTTAGATGCTGCATTGGTTTTGTCACCATGAAACATTGGGATCATCACCATGATAATGTGCACTTGCCTTGGGATCATCACCATACTGGCACATTACCCTTGATTTTCTGATTTAACTCCTCACTACTCTATGTTCAGTCAGTTAACTGAAGACTAGTTGACTAGTTAACTCAACTAGGTGGCAGTTCACTCCCGTAACTACCTGAGAGACTAGATTAGGTGGCAGTTTACTCCTGTAACTGCTGGCGTGTGTCCAAATCACTCTATACCACTACTATGGCTCATTAGTTACTCATGTATTCTATATCTATTTTAAATTATTCACTCTTTGAGTGTGGAAAATGGTTAATGAGAATTCTTCCATTATTTTTCTCCTTCTTCTTCTTTCTCCAATTATCTCTTCAAATGTGTGTATTATTGTTTAGCTAGATATATTATGTGTAGGTTCAACACATTTACACATCAAATGTTCTGCATCCAAGTTGGAAAAAAATTTGAGATCGTATAGATAAATAACAAAAAATGTGTCTCTCTCACCAATGAACGTGATATCCATTGCTCTCTGGAAATTTGTGTCAGCATTCATCAAACCAAAATGCATTTTATCATACATAAAATTTCCCCATGGAGTGGTAAACATAGTATTTTCTCTATCATATTCATGAACAGTGATCTAGTTATATCCTAAGAAACCATCAATCATATAAATTTTGTTAGCCCGTACTACCTTATCTAGAACGTGGTCCATCTTTGGAAGTGGGTAGTTATATTTAACGGAAGACTGATTTAATTCCTAAAATCAACACAGAGTCTTATTTTGTCATTCTTCTTTCTAACAGGGATCAAATTGGTCACCCATTCAGAGTATCTGAGGGGAATGATGGTTTTTGCATGAAGGAGCTTTTTAACCTCCCTTTCTATTCCTAGAAAAATAATTGGGTTTATCTATCTAAGTTTCTGCCTGAAAGGTTTAATACCATGTTTTAAGGGAATCTTGTGTTCAATAATAAAAGTATCATAAGTTTTCAGATCATCATAATACCATGAAAAAAAATATTTATATTGTCTAAGTAACTCAACATATTTACTCTTTATTTGGGACGGAAGGTATTTTGATATTTTGACCATTTTGGGATCCTCATTAGTTCCTACATTACAATATTCAACTTCTTCGGGTTGAGGTCGCAAAGTAGAATTTAAAGGTATATCATCCTGGTCAAACAACCTTTCTAAGGGGATCAAGCCTCTGGAAATTTGATTTTTCTTAAGTAAGAGCATGTGGTGATTTCCAATTTTATCTTGGAAATTCTATGGGTTCTCTCCTTTCTACATAATCCAAGCAAGATCATTTTGATTTTCTTGATCTATGTGGGTCTCAGAAAAATCATCAACCATTTCCAATAACTGTTTGATATGTTCGTTGTCTTCAAACACTTGCCAATGCTAAACATTGTTCGGAATCGAAGGTTTATGTCTCATCTCGATGTGATAATTCAGTTTCAAAACAGTAGGCGGTATGAAAGTCGCAACAAATTTGGCCAAAGAATCACTTCCTAATTTTGCATTCTAGGAATAGAGTGAATATTGAAGGATGAGAAGAAATTCTCTATAAGATCCTAGGAACAATTTATATACGACCTCAATCTAGGATTCTTAGCTTGATACTGTTATTTTATTTGTTCTACAATGAGATCTACATCACCATAAACTATCATATGTTCGATTTTTAACTTTCTTGAAGCTTTTAATCCTAAGACTAAAGCTTCATACTCACAAATATTAATGATATAATAAATGCCCCATTGTAATCTGTAAGAGAAAGGAATAACGTACTCATCACCTCACGCCACAAATAACACTCCAACTCCTTCTCCTTCGCATGATAAAGCACCATTGAAGAACATTTTCCACACCACTCATATAACGTTTATATTTTTCTTTGAAGTTTATGTTTTTCTTATTTTCTTCTTCTATACATTCTTCAAAATCATCATCTATAGATAATATACAATTTCCTAAGTCTTTATCAGCAACATAGACTGGGTATTTATTTGGGTTTTGAGGGTCACATATAGTATATGCCAATCTATTTTCTCTATACAGTTGAGTGAACTGTCCACCAAAAAATGGAATTGTAGAGTAGGTCATGTCTAGCTGAATCGATCCTTCTAACTTAGCACCCCAAGATCTAGATAGAAGCATACCATACTTGGCAGGAACATCAACAACAACCACATACATAAGGATACTTTTCACAGGAACCTGAGCAAGATTTAACACTAAATCTTTAATCATACCTAGACACTTAACCTTTCTAGAGTCAAACGAGTGTAAATCTTGATAAGGTCTGGTGATTTCAAGGCCTAATTTTTCCATGATAATCTTCTGCATTAAATTATGCGAGGCTCCTGAGTCTAACTTGCAATTGTGAAGTAAATTATTGTGCACGGTCAATGTAATATAGAACGGAGAAACAAAATCCTTATTGTTTTCAATGTGTGGTTTGAACATGATTATAGGTTTTTCATCCTGCAAATTGATAACATAATCTTGACATTCAACATTAGAAAAAATTATTTCTTTAGCGATTTGATTTTTATAGATTGGGTTCCAAGCAAGTTCAACCAGAGGCATTGCAATTTTAATTTTATTTAGTTCATTCTCTAAATTGAAACTCACAATTGGTTTTTCAATTTCCTTGGTCAGAAACTCAACTTCTGTATTTTCTGGCTTCTTAGTTTGCATTTCTTTTGTTTCAACCTTCTTTATTCAGGAAAATTGTGTCTCAATTCATGGTTTAGTAATTGTTGCCTCATTTGCTTTGTTTCATGATAAAATATTTTTCGGTGGAGTACTTGTAGAACTATTTTATCTTGGCCTTAAATCATATTTATGTTGAAGCTTGGCCATTATTGAGTCAATGAGACCCGCGGATGTAGAATCCCCCATATTGTTGATGTTTTCATCATTATTAAACAAAGATTAAAGGTCTAATGATTTCTAATAATCCTGTTTGGTTAGGTGAGGCTCAATATCATCATCGATGAGGTTGTTTATATCTTCCTCTAACTCCTCATACTCTTGCACTTCATCTCTCTACATGAAATTATTAGTTTTAAACAGAGCTTGAATCTTTTGATCCTCATTTTTTATTTGTCTTTGTTGCTTCTGAGGATTAGGGTTTTTCCTGAATTGATTCCTAATGTATGGATCAGGCTTGGCTTTCTCTATTTCCATCTTGAAAATCTTTTTTGATAAATAGTTAATAATTTTGGCCATCTCATCCATTTTTTCCTCCATGTACTTTCTAGATCCAGAGGGTCCTACATGCTTTTTAAAATGCCTGGGTTTTCTGGATCTTATCTCAACTTTATATTTCAACATCCCAGATTCCATCATATTGGATTCAATTTCTATAGCATCATCTTGCATCCCCGCTAAAGTAGTGGATCTTCTTTCTCTCAAAAGTAGAGAGAAATCATAATCAAAATCCCCTGCAAAAGTGACTTTTGCAGTTGGTTGAGAAGGTTTAACTTCAGATGGGATTTTGTGATAAAGCTTATTAAATATTTGGATAAATTCTAGGACTGATTTAGAATTCGTCTTTCTCAAGGATGTGAATTCGGTTAAGTAATAAAGATGATCCTTTTTCTCACCCCATTTCCTTAGGAAGGAAGTTTCTAGATCGTCATATGATCGTATAGAACCTACTGGAATTCCCCTAAAGCAAGTTCTTACTTGTCCTTCAAAATTTTGTACTAATAATATTGTGTAAACATCCTCGTGCTCAATGCCAATAATATCAGCAAATTGATCAAAAAAGGATATATTCTTTGTTGTTGTTAGGTCCCCTTCTCCCATGAATTTGGGGAGGTTCTTCATGTATTTTTCGGGTAAATCATGCTGGACAACAAGGAGGACTACAGGAGCATATATAGCAGCGACCTTGGAAAAGATCCTAGCGGGTTGATATTGTCCAACATCCCCTACACCCCTGGCACCAACACCTCCAACATCGGCCATTGAAATCCTAGGAGACGAAACTCGAGGGATAAAAAGGAGATTTTCGAAAACTTCAAAAGAATGATCTACTGACCTTTCAACTACTTTGGGATGTTGTGAATGAAGATCTGGAAAGTGATCATGAGAAGACAAAAGATTTAGATAAGGGGGGAAAGAAAAACTTGATCTCAGCTCGTCGGGTTTACCTGGTATATAGATAGGGGAAGTAACATAGGAGGAGTCATAGAAAATAATATTCAGGGTTTTGGGAAACATAAAATTTCACTTCAGGAGGAGAAATAATCGACTGAGTATTAATGATAGTGGGGATTGAAACAAGGTTGGTCTGGTCAATCTCAAATTTTATTTCAGGGACAATTACCTATGGAGTTTCAAGATTAACTTCAAGTTTACTTGTTGATGCTACTGCATAATGAACTTGCTTAAAATTTTCTTTAAGAGTTTGTTCTTCAGTGGGAATTTTAACATTAAATGGCATAATTCTAGGTTGATGAACCTTACCTACCGGTGCAGAAGTTTGTCTGAGATATCCCTTTGGTTTCAACAATTTTCGAGATCTAAAACTAGTGTAGTCTCCTTTTCGTCTGGGTTTTTCTTGGTATTCTTTCGACCGAATTCCAGTTTCATCTATGGTGGAGTCGTGAGGTGAAATATAAAGTAATACTTACTCATGTATTCAATATTTGTTCACCATCAAAGACCAAAATTTACCTTGTCGTTCTCCCAAGGAAAAATTATTTTGTTTCTTCAATCCTCGACAATGATGCCAAAAAGATGTTGTTCCTGAGACTGATTCTAAGGCTCAAAGAATAATTTTAGGCATCAAAGGTTTTAAATGAAATTTTTTTATGAGTGTTTTTTCTACCTCCAGTTTTCTAAGAAATAATGTTTAAATGAAATTAATAATAAGACAGTACAAAGGTTGTATCTCGTTATCTGAGTCACAAATATAATGTCAAATGATGTAGAAAGATTCACAAAACTGTTAAACAAAGTTAGGT
>JASDQU010306258.1:61632-88249 GCA_032191745.1 Picea mariana
TACTTCTCATACCATGGGATTCGTAGAGAGAATATAGTTCCAATAACACCACAAGAAAATGGTGTCTCAGAAAGGATGAACAAGACAATCATGGAACGTGCAAGGAGTATGAGATTGCATGCTGGTTTTCCCTTACAATTATGGGAAGATGCTATAGATATTGTTGTTTACTTAATAAAAAGAGGACCTTCAAGCACTTTGGATGGTAGAATTCCAAAGAAGGCATGGAAAGGTAAAAAGTTAAACTATTCTTTTTTGAAGACTTTCGGTTGTGAAGCATTTGTCCATATTGATAAAAAAAAATAGAACAATGCTTGAGGCAAAATCAAAGAAGTGTACCTTTATTGGATATGGTGTTAATGATTTTGGTTATCGCTTATGGGATTATGAAAATAAAAAAACCATTATGAGTAGAGATTTCATATTCAATGAGAAGGTCCTATACAAAGATTAGTTGTAGGGAAAGAAACAGGAAAAAGAAAAACTAGAATAAAAAGTGCTTGATGAGATCACTGAAAAAGAAATTCCATAGGAACTAGAAAATAAAAATGTACAACAACAGGAGAAATATGTACCTCAAACTCCTGCAAGTGTTATAATATCTATGAAGTTAAGTAGACCTCCTAAACGATACTTTCCTTCATTGTATTATTTATTGTTGATTGATTCTGGTGAACCAAAATGTTATGAAGAGGAAATGAAGGTAGACACCAAAAAGAAGTGGGAGCAAGTCATGAAAGAGGAAATGGATTCCTTGGTAAATAATTAGAATTGGGACTTGGTTCAGTTTCCTGCAGGAAAAAGGGAATTGCAAAATAAATGGGTTTACAAGTTGAAGGAAGAAGATGGAGGAAAAAAGTGGTACAGGGCTAGACTTGTTCTAAAGGGGTTTCCACAAAAGAAAGGTATATATTTTGATGAAATATTTTCTCCTGTTGTTAAAATGACTTCAATTATGACTATTTTAAGTCTTGTAAAAACAACTTTTCTCCATTAGGATTTGGAGGAAGAGGTTTATATGCAACAACCACAAGTGTATGAGGTCAAAGGGAAGGAGAATTTGGTATGCAAGTTGAAGAAGAGATTGTATGGACTAAATAAATCTCCAAGGTAGTGGTATTTGAAGTTTGACAGGTTTATGATAGAATAGGGTTATAGTAGATGTCATTCTGATCACAGTGTTTATTTTAAAAAGATAGAAAATGGAAGCTATATTATCTTGCTATTGTATGTAGATGACATGCTTGTTGCAGGGTATACTATGTTGGATATAAATGTGCTCAAGAATAAATTAGCTAACTAATTTGCGATGAAGGATTTGGGTGTTGCAAAGAAAATCCTTGGTATGAGAATAACAAGAGATAGGAAAAATTGAAAATTGACATTGTCTCAAGGTGAGTACATAGAGAAGGTGTTGGAGAGGTTCATAATACATAATGAAAAACCAGTTAATACACCTTTGTCCAACCATTTCAAATTAACTAAGGAAATGTGTCCTGAGACACAAGAGGAGATAGAATACATGTCCAGGATCCCTTATTCATCAACAGTTGGCAACTTGATGTATGCGATGGTTTGCACAAGACAAGATATTGCACATGCAGTGGGAGTTGTGAGAAGGTATATGAACAATCTAGGTAAAGAACATTTGGAGGAATTAAAGTGGATTCTCGGGTATTTGAGAGGTACCACTACTCATGCATTATGTTTTGGAGGTTCAAACACTTTTCTACAGGGATATGTTGATTCAGATATGGCAGGTGATAAAGATAGCAGGAGGAGAACCACATGGTATTTTTTTACTATAGGTGGAACAACAGTAAGTTGGATCTAAAAACTGTAAAAGGTTGTTCCACTTTAAACAACATAAACATAGTATGTTGCTGCTACAGAGGCTAGTAAAGAAATGATTTGGTTATAGAGGTTTATGAAGGAATTGGGAGGGAGAATAGCAGGTTGTACTGTGACAGTGAGAGTGCCATTCATCTTGAAAATAACTTAGCCTTCCATTCAAATACTAAGCATATAAAGATGAGGTACCATTTCATACAATCGGTCTTAGAATATGGACATTTGAAGTTGGAAAAGATACACACTAGCCAAAATCCTACAAATATGTTGACAAAGGGAGTAACCAGGGAAAAACTGAGTTCTTTCTCAATTTCAATTGGTTTTCAATGATGCAGGAGCATCGTATAAAGCCCAAGTGTGTGACTAAACCCAAGGAGATGGTTGGACGCGCAGATGCAATTAAATACGTTTTTGTGAAAATGTTGAGAATTTCAAAATCTGAAACATTAATGTAATGGATGGGAGGAAAGTGCATTAGCATTTAAGTATCGAAGATCTAAACTAATTTTGAAGCGTATGTTCCTATCCATGGATGTAATGGGCATTTATGTGTGTTTAATGCAAGTACGTAGATTTAATTTAATAGATTAGACAGTTTTAGAAGTGTAGGAGGGAAAACGGATAATAGACACCCTCACCCTTATATCATTGTAACATAATTTAGAATTCAGAAGCTGTAGAGATGCACAGAGGAGAACAAAGAATTTTATTCATTTCTAGTTGTTATTCGCCATGTACAGGAGCTGTGGAATTAATAGAAGAAATCTTTGACTCCAATCTGTGTGTTTGTTATGGTTGTTGGAACCACCTGTTAAATGGTATGTTGTAGGCTTGTTTGCAATCTCTGTATGCATTTTTCTTCAATGCTATGTCTGTGTGTATGCTCTAGAATTCTATGTTGAATGTTTGAATTCTAGATAAGGGGAGAATGAGTTTCAGTTGTTTCTCTTTCTGAGAACTCCTGCAAAGAGTACAGTGGAGGGTTTGAAAGGAGTGCATTGACCAGGCTCTGAGTTTCATCTCAGAAGTCTCGGAGGAGATTCAAATCATGTCTTCACAGGCAAGAGTGCTAGCAGACCACAAAGCCATGTAAAGTGTACGCAGACTAGGAGAAGGGAATGAAGTACTTCAAACTCATAGAGGATTTGAATAATTCTATGTTGCAAAGAGTGCATAGAGCCAAAGACCCAAATAACCTGAAGTTATTTGAAAATTTTCCACAAGGAGTGCGTGCAGTGACCCTTTTGGAAGATTTGTAAGAGAAAGCTCAGAAGGGATATAACTTTTGAAGAGTTCAAAGGGATATGGAGGTTGGAATCGTCTCATAGAAGTCACATTCAAGAGGAGGGACGCCAAGTCACTTGGCTATAATTCCTTGAAAAGTTGAATCAGACGGTGGAATCGCTTCAATAGGAAGTGACGAAGTCCCGTAGGCCGTTGGATCTGATAGACCAGTGGAGGGATTAAGACTGGGAGTCTTTCAACTCCCATAGCTCAGAAGGAGTAGGGACCGTTAGATCCAGGTCAACAAGGGCCGCTGATTCGTATGTGAATTCGCCATATCAGGGATCGGGAAGTGGAGTAGTTCAAGGTTGGACTCAGGAGTTGTGAACTCGAAGGTTGTGAATTCCCAATACAACCAGGACCATTGTATCTAGGGAGGCACACAACCATCGATCTCGTTGAAAGTACGATTTCAGAGTCAAGGATCCATAGAGGAAGAGGAACGGTTGTTCATTGTTCGCTCAAGTTATGAAAGGAGGGAAAGTCCGTGTGAACAGGTGGCAAGAACTCACCCTGTAAGTGGAGAGAATAGAGGTGACAGGTGACGTGCACCCATTGCTTTGGGTAGATTCAACCTTCGTTGATGGATCTCGTTTTGGGGATTCGCAAGGGAAGAGCATGAGAGGTTGGCTCTCCAACTCGTGAAGTCACGAGTTGCGAAAGGTGCTTGTGTTAAGGCTCGCCTATGGTCATATTGGAAAAGGGGCTAAAGAGGGGGCTTACACCTTAATCCCATTCACAATTTCACGTTTCGGCTATTGCCAAGAGTTGCGACATTGCATTCAAAGTTCCCAACTTGTGAGACCTGAAATCCTTTGCAGGCTTAAACAAGGAGTTCAGTTAACCCTTGCCATGGTTAAGAGAATATCTTGAGCAGATATCGATCTAAGGGCAGGAGGTCTACACCAGTTGTGGTATCAAAGCCCAGAAAAAATTCTTTTCTTTCTACAGTAGAGAGAAAAGAGGAATTTTACAGCCATGCCACCAAGAAGAAGAGAAAGACCCATACTTGATCCAGTAGTCGAAAGAGAAATGTGTGAACTACGTGCCAGACTTGATGCTATGGAGACAACACAGAGGAAAACATTTGACGCTGGGGATATCAGTGAAGTTAAAAGTGAAAATGAAGCTGGAAAAAAAGGAGAAGAAGTTGCAGTCCAAGATGCTATGGAAGAACGCCTATTCAGGGCTGTTGCAAGGATAGGTGCTAGGGATAAAATGGAAATTCCAATGTACGAAGGAAAACTAGATGTTGAAGAGCTTCTAGACTAGATTAGAGATCTAGACAAACACTTCAACTATGAGGATGTCGAGGAAGAAAAGAAAGTCAAACATGTCGTTACTAGACTTAAAGGGCATGCAACACTGTGGTGGGATGAAATCCAGGCTAACAAATGTTGCAAGGGAAAGCAGAAAATCAAGAGCTGGGATAGAATGGTTGAAAAATTGAAAGCCAAGTTTATACCTGGGGATTATCAAATAAATATGTTTCAAAGGATGCAAAATTTGAGAGAGAATGTGATGTCAGTGAAAGAATACACTGAAGAATTCTATAAGATAAAAATCAGAGCAGGTCATCGGGAAATCGATGATGAGAAAGTTACCAGTTATATGAATGGTCTACTATATGACATTCAGGATGACATGAGCATGATAACCATCTGAACTATAGAAAATGCTTATCAGATGGATCTAAAAGCTGAAGAGAAGCTGAGATGACAGCAAGGTCAAACAGGCCGAGGTAGAAGTCAAAGTAGAGGCAAGAAAATTGCCTAGGACATAACTCAAAAGCCTAAAGAAGAGGGGAAGAAACCTCAAACTCAATCTGAGAGAGGAGGAAGCTCATAGGGGAGGCAATATGCTGATAGAAATACTTTTCCTCGAGCCAGAGGAAGAGGAAGAGGCAGAGGAGGTGAAGTGAAATGATTTTTCCGTGGAAAAATTGGACATAAATCCTATGAGTGTCCAGATAGGAAGAAATATGGTGGTGAAACTCACATTTCTGAAGCTCAAGGATGGAATGTTGAGGTAGAAGATGCTGAGGGTGGAAGATCTTTGATGATGCAGAAAGTTCTCTTGAAACCGGAGAAGGAGCCAGAGAACCCATCCCAAAGAAACAGTCTATTTTAGACTGCTTGAAAAACCAAAGACATGGTATGCAAGGTCATAGTGGACAACGGTAGCACAGATAATCTTGTATCTACATAAATGGTAGAAAATATGGAGCTAGAGACTATTGTGCATCCAAACCCATACCAAGTTTCGTGGCTACAAAAAGGACACCAGGTAAATGTCACTAAACAGTGTTTAGTTGAGTTTAAAATAGGTTGATATAAAGATGAGGTATTATGCAATGTCATTCCCATGGATGTTTGTTATCTATTGCTGGGTAGACCATGGAAATATGACAGAAATGTAGTGCATGATGGGAGAAAGAACACGTACACTCTAGAGAAAAATGGTAGGATGCACATGTTGCTGCCAATTAAAGATAAAGAGGTGAAAAAAAAGATGATAAACATTGTACTTCTCATGAGTGGGAAGGAACTTCTTAAGTAAGTCAAGAAGAAGGAAGACACACAATTCATTATGGTTAGGAAGCCCAGAATTTCTTTGAACAACACTAGGATAGATGATTTACCGGAAGAAATACAGGATTTACTGGAAGAATTTGCTGATATAGTAGTGGACGAACTACCTTGTTCATTGCCACCTATCAGGAGCATAAGTCATCATATCGATCTTATACTTGGAGCTAGTTTGCTGAACAAAGCAGCTTATAGGTTGATACCACAGGAGAGTGAAGAAGTTAAGAGATAGGTCCAGGACTTAATGGACAAAGGATTGATCGAGAGAGCTTGAGTCCATGCGATGTTCCAACAGTGCTTAGCCAAAGGAAGGAAGGTGGCTAGAGAATGTGTACAGACTCAAGGTAAATCAATAAAATTACCTTCAAGTATAGGTTCCCATTGCCAAGGATGGATGACTTGATGGATTGCTTGAGTGGAGCAAATTTTTTTTCAAAGAATGATTTGAAAAGCGGATATCGTTAGATTAGAATGAGAGAAGGTGATGAATGGAAGACAACATTCAAGATGAATGAAGGGTTGTATGAATGGATTGTCATGCCATTTGGATTGACGAATGCACCTAGTACTTTCATGAGGTTGATGAACGAAGTCTTGAAGAATTTTATTGGGAAATTCGTCATTGTATATCTTGATGATATATTAATTTTCAGCAAAACTGAAGCAGAGCATTTGAAGCGTTTAGCTGCAGTGATGAGAAGGTTACAACAAGAGAAATTGTTGATCAACATGAAGAAATCATCATTTATGAGGACATAACTCATTTATTTGGGTTTTGCTATCTCTGCCAATGACATGAAAATGGATCCGAAAAAGATAAAGGTGATTAAGGATTGGCCATTGCCGAAGAGTGTGTTTGAAGTTTGAAGCTTCCATGGTTTGGCTAGATTCTACAGGAAATTCATCCGAAACATCAGTGGAATTAGCGCACCGATAATGGATACAGTGAAGAAAAGACATAAAACTTTTCACTTGACGGAGGAAGTGGAGAAGAGCTTCAACCTGCTGAAGAAGAAGATCACTGAGCAACCAATTCTGGTTTTGCCAGATTTTAGCAAGACATTCCAGGTTAGGTGTGACGTGAGTGGATTTTCCATTGGAGTAGTATTAATCCAAGACAACAAGTTGGTCATGTATTTTAGTGAAAAAATGAATGAAGCAAAGATTAAGTACTCCACGTATGACAAAGAATTCTACCCTGTCATAAGAGCGCTAAAGAAATGGAGGCACTATTTGGTTCCAAAAGAGTTTGTTTTGTACAACAATAATCATGCTTTGCAATTCGTGACTCGACAGGAGAAGTTGAACCAAAAACATGCTAAATGAGTTGAATACATGCAAAATTTTACCTTTGTGATTAAGAATATTTATGGAACTGCTAACAAAGTTGTTGACGCTTTGAGCAGGAAATGTTTGCTTATACAGGAATTTAGAGTTAAGACTTTGGGTTTTGATAACCTCAAGGAAATGTATAGGGATGATCCAGATTTCAAAGAGGCATATGAGGCATATGAGAATCCAATTATCAGGGACATAAGCCAATGAATATAGTACATGATCCAGGATGAACTATTGTTCAAGGGAAATCATCTATGTATTCCGAAATGCTGCATGAGGGAGAATTTACTGAAGGAAAAGCACAACAAAGGATTGGTCGGACACTTCGGTCATGAAAAAATGTTCTCAAAGTTGAATGGCTCATATTACTATCTAGGGATGAGGACACATGTGAAGAAATTTGTGGACAGGTGCAAAATTTGTCAACACACGAAGGGAAGAAGGCAGAACGTAGGGTTATATCAGCCATTACCCATACCCGAAATGCCATGGGACGCAGTGAGCATGGATTTCATATTAGGACTGCCAAGGACACAGATGGGATATGATTCAATATTTGTAGTGGTAGACAGATTTTCTAATATGGAACATTTCATACCATTCCAGAAAGCCAGTGACGCAACTCATATTGTGAACCTGTTTTTCAAGGAAGTCATCAGACTTCACGGCTTTCCAAGGAGTATCATTTTTGATCGAGATACCAAGTTTGTAGGACATTTTTGGAGGACCTTATGGAAGAAGCTAGGGACAAACTTGTCTTTTATCTCAACATATCATCCTCAGAAGGATGGATAGACAGAGGTCGTGAATAGGAGCTTCGGATATTTGTTAAGGAGCTTAGTGACTGAACACCATAGTCAATGGGATCACATTCTGCCACAAGCAGAATTCACTTACAATGATTCACTCAATAGAAGCACAGGGAAAAGTCCATTCCAAATTGTATATGGGATGTAGCCAAGGGGAGTCTCTGAATTGAAAGATTCATAACAAGTTGAATTCAGGAGTGCTAGTGTTGAGGACCTTCCAGAAGGAATGAAGGATATTAATAGCATAATCAAGGAGCGATTGCAAAATTCAAGTCAAGAGTACAAGCGTAGAGAAGATCAACACAGGTGAGAACTTCAATTTGAATTTGGTGATTTGATTCTTGTGCATTTGAGGAAGGAAAGGTTCCCAAGGGGAACATACAACAAGCTGAAGATGAAGAAAATTGGACCGTGCAAGGTCATAAAAAAATTTGGGGCAAATGCATATGAGATTGAATTACCCGATGGGGTTGAAATCTCATCGATATTCAATTTCATGGATTTGTACCCTTACATAGCTAAAGAAGCAGGAGCAGAGGGTGAACATGAAGAAATTCCATGGACGAAACAAATGCCTGTAGCTGAAAATCCATAGATGGAAAGCATAATTGACAAGAGGGTTAGCAGAAAGACTAGGAGAAAAGAGTATTCTGAATACTTGGTCAAGTGGAAAGGACATCCAGTTGAAGATTCCAGTTGTGAGGATGAAGCAGAAATTCAAAGACATGGACAGACCGTGCAAGAGATCATGAACAGGAGTTCATGAAAATTTTCAAGCAAGGGAGTATGAAGCAGGAACATCGTATAAAGCCCAAGTCTGTGCCTAAAACCAAGGAGACAGTTGGATGCGCAGATGCAATTAAATACATTTTTGTGAAAATGTTGAGAATTTCAAAATATGAAACATTAATGTAATGGATGGGAGGAAAGTGCATTAGCAATTATGTATTGAAGATCCAAACTGATTTTGAAGTATATGTTCCTATCCGCGGATGTAATGGGCATTTATGTGTGTCTAATGCAAATAGGTAGATTTAATTTAATAGATTAGACAGTTTTAGAAGCATAGGAGGGAAAACAAATAATAGACAACCTCACCCTTATATCATTGTAACATCATTCAGAATTCAGAAGCTGTAGAGATGCACAGAGGAGAACAAAGAATTTTATGCATTTTAAGTTGTTATTCGCCATGTACAGGAGCACTGGAATTAATAGAAGAAAGATTTGATTCCAATCTATGTGTTTGTTATGGTTGTTGGAACCACTTGTTAAATGGTGTGTTGCAGGCCTGTTTGTACTCTTTGTATGCATTTTTATTCAATGCTATGTGCGTGTGTATGCTCTAGAATCCTATGTTGAATGTTTGAATTCTGGATAAGGGGAGAATGAGTTTCAGTTGTTTCTCTTTATGAGAACTCCTGCAAAGGGTGTAGTGGAGGGTCCGCAAGGAGTATGTTGACCAGCCTCTGAGTTTCATATCAGAAGTCTCGAAGGATATTCAAACTGTGTCTTCACGGGAAAGAGTGCTAGCAAAGCACAGAGCCGTGCAAAGCGTTCACAGGTTGGGAGAAGGGAACGAATCACTTCAAACTCATAGAGGATTTGAAGAATTATCTATTGCAAAGAGTGCACAGATTTGAAGACCCAAATAACCTGAGGTTATTTGAAAATTTTCCGCAAGGAGTGTGTGCAGGGACCCTTTTGGAAGCCTGGAATTCATAAGCGAAAGCTCAGAAGGGATAGAACCTTTGAAGAGTTCAAAGGGAGACGGAGGTCAGGATTGTCTCACAGAAGTCACGTTCAGGAGGAGGGATACCAAGTCACTTGGCCAGAAGTCCTTGAAAAGTTGAATCAGACGGTGGAATCGCTTCAAGAGGAAGTGTCGAAGTCCCATAGGTCATTGGATCTGATAGACCAATAGAGGGATTAATACTGGGAGTCTTTCAATGCCCATAGCTTAGGAGGAGTAGGGACTGTTAGATCTAGGTCAATGAGGACCATTGATTCATATGTGAATTCACCATATCGGGGACCGAGAAGTGGAGTAGTTCAAGGTTGGACTCAAGAGTTGTGAACTATCGGGTTGCGAAATCCTGATACAGCCAGGACCATTGAATTGAGGGAGGCACACAATCATCGATATCATCAAAAGTACAATTTCAGAGTCGGGGATCCATAGAGGAAGAGGAATAGTTGTTCACTGTTCGCTTAAGTTATGAAAGCTGATAAAGTCCGTGTGAATAGGTGGCAAGAAATCACCCTGTAAGTGGAGAGAACAGAGGTGATAGGTGACGTGCTCCCATCATTTTGGGTGGAGTCAACCTCCATTGATGGATCGTGTTTCGGGGATTCGCAAGGGAAGATCACGAGAGGTTGGCGCTCCAACTCGTGAAATCACGAGTTGCGAAAGGTGCTTGTGTTAATGCTCGACTATGGTCATATTGGAAAAGGGGATGAAGAGGGAGCTTACACCTTAATCCCATTCACAATTTCTCATTTCGTCTATTTCCAAGAACTGCGGCATTGCATTTGAAGTGCCCAACTCGTGAGACCTGAAATCCTTTGCGGGCTTAAACAAGGAGTTTAGTTAACCCTTGTCGTGGTTTAGAGAAGCTCCTGCATGGATCTCGGCCTGAGGGCAGGAGGTATGCACCATTCAAGCATGAAGGTGAATATGAGAAATTTTCTAGGTCCAATAAGTTTCATAGTCCAACAGATACAACAACAGTGGAGTTGTTGAGATCAGTCTCCAAGTGGGAGATTGTTGGTTGTGGAGCCTGATTATCTTCCTGATTCATAGGTCTTTGTTTTCAGCTGTGTTTATACCCCATGAAGAATTTATACCCCAAAAGAATGTACACTCATCCATGTGGGGGAGTGCAGGGGGGTGTTACCCCCCCTGTAGGGTCCAGGGGAAAGAGAGCCCCCGACGGGGGTTCGGAGGATAACGTTCCCCGATGGAAAAAATTTCCTTGTAAATGTATATTGTAATTTCAATGTAAATATGGACCATTTATTATAAGGTCGCATATATAATGGTAGAAGTTATGTTAGTTTTTGTTTTCCTAGAAGGAAACCCTCTTTTATGAGGGAAATGTATTGTGGCTATGGATCATAACGAATATTGTATTCTGAGAGAGGAGATTGTGAGAGAAATAATAGGAATTTATAATGGGTTTGATGTAGGTTGTATCCATTCATTTGTTGGATAATAATAAAGGAAGGACCTGACAGTTTCTCTGGTGGACGTAGCCCACAATGGGTGAACCGCATATATCTGTGTCTCTATTGTATTGTGTATCTTCTGTGTTTTATTTCCACATTTGTTTTATTTTATTTCTTCGCGATCCTATTTTTATAACACTTACATAGGCTCCATGGGGGATGGCATGCTCCCTGCGAGATGCCAAGAAATATGCAAACATATGCCTATCCATTGGGATGATCAAACTCGAAGAATGCAACCAAACTCATCCTTCAAACTGAAAACTGAAACTACACTATTGTGAACTGAATTCCAAACTGAAAATAAACTGACTGCTGAAAACAAAAATGAAAACTACTGAAAGGATACTCAAAACCATGAACTTATTCCAAACACTCCTACCTACTAAATGAGACCATAAGCTGCTCAATCAAGTGAATTCAAAGAGACAGTGTAACCATGAAATCATCTTGTCCATTGTTTGACCTCCTTCCATGTGTTTCTTCAAGGGTGAAACAAAAACCCTACTTAATGTAAAATCATATAAAATCTTGCAATCATATTCAAATTTAACAAAATATGAAAACTCGGGCCTACTTAATGACTCCATACATACTTAAAAAGGTTCTTCAAAAGAAAGTAAACTGCTCCCACAATAATCTAGGAAACTGTCACTCTGATCCAAGTGATTGACATGACATGGCATAATTCTTTCAGCTACATTTCTTCTTTCCTGTTTTTCAATATGTTGGTTGTCACAAAGAAGATGAAAATTTTCATGAAACTATTGCAATGGAAGACTTGCTGAAAAATACATAGTTCTTTTGGACACTAGTTCATAATCATTTTCACTTTCAAACTGACAATTGACTAATGGCTTCAAATATGAACTGATAAAATCTTCCATATAACATGCTACAGGATCATGAAAAACATGAGAAGATTGCAGCTTTATGATGTTGTCATTTTGTTCTAATAAACCAATGTGATTTTGCATCAGCTCACACTCCTCTTCTTCATTGATGACCTTAAAATTTTATTTCAACAACTTAAATGAGGAAACACATAAAGGAAAAGAGTTACCTTGATCTAGCTCACAACTTTCCCCATGTTCAATAACATAACTGTCATATATGGGTTGAATATTTTCATCAGAGTGTTGAAAAGAATCATTTTCTAATGAAAAACATACAAATGATTGCTCTATAAAACCAACATCATAGACATCATCATACTCATAATATATAGGTAAATAAAAAACCTCTACAATATCATCAACTAGTAAAATTGGGACAACTGATTCCTCTTCAACAAGTCGACTATGGTTTTTTGTAAAAACATCATTATGAAATGAATCAGGATCTGAGACAAGTATTCCTTTTTCATGTTCACTCTCTACAAAAATATCATCATTGAAAATATTAAGAAAATTCATGGCATAATCAACTCGTTGCTCATGCTGAAAAGGACTAGGATGTAAATTAGCTCCTTCTTGTTTATGCTCACTTGCATGCCATTCTTCAAGAAAAATTATGACATAATCAGCCTCTTACTTATCATGCACAATCTCTTGTTCCTCAACTTTCACCTTCTCATCCTAAAACTAATCCCATAACTTGCCACATGCTAAAAGGTTATCTTCTTCTTCTCGAGAATCAAAAAACATCTTTTTTAATTTATCAGACCCCCTCTCCATTAGAAGGAGAGAAAGAACTGGATGAAAAGTTGTTGCATAACACAACGTAGTTGCAACTTTAGAGGGTTGAATCTCTTCAGGATTCTTTTAATAAAAACTAAAAAATCTCCTACTGAACATAGAGACATTTTCATTCCTTTGTCTATCCATGGCATGAAATTCAAAAAGATGTTGATCCAATGAATTTATCTCACCCAAAAATTTCAGAAATACATTCCTCAATTCCTCCCATGAAATAATTGATTCAAGATGCAAATGCCTAAACCATTATCCTCCCCTTGTAATTACTAAGAAAAATTTCTCATGTAAACATCATCATGCTCAATTTCGAAAAGGTCTATGAAATGCTCAAAGGATCCAATGTTCTTTTTAGCTGGAAGTTTATCAATTTCCCCATCAAACTTGGGAAGGTACATGTAATGCTTTAGAGAAAAATCATGAAGGAGATGGGGTAATTTTAATGGTTTATATCTGTGTTGTATCTAGAGGGTTGAGGCTTAAGTACAATAGGTATAATGCCTGCCTTAATCTCATGAGACTCAAAAGACTAGTCATGTGCATCATATGATTCAAAGGAAGGGTCTTGTTCAAGATCAAAAGTGTAAGGAGGATGTATATATACATTTTTTAAGGAAGAATATAAAAAGTGTAGATCTATGGTCATCATTTAAATGGAAAAAAACAATGGAAGAATCTTTTAATATGTTCAGGAAAACATAAGAGGTTACTGATGAAAAAGAATAAGATATCATGGAGAAAACTCAGTCTTTTGTACCTAGTTTTTCCATAATGTCCTTCCATATTTATGTCAAATGAGCTCATCCTCCAGTCGAGTCTTTGAATTTGATTGAAACTTGATTAGAGTTTCCAGTTGAATGATGAAATATGTTATATGTCACTAGCCCTTGTTCACCATCAAAGACTGGATCTAAGATTTGTGATTTCTCCCAGGAAAAATCTTCAACTTCATCCCCGACAATGGTGCCAGAAATGTTAGCACTAGAAGTTGTCCTTAGAATGATTGAAGGAAAATACCAGTACCCATTTGATTCTTTAGGATTAAATTGTTTTATGCTTGGTGGATCAACAAGAAAGAACAATAAAGAGGGAAGAAGACTATCTGTAGAGGCATTCCATTGGGCATGGAGTCATAACATTATGCAGATCAAAGGAAATCAAAATTCCTACCATACAAATACTTATGTGATGATAGATGGAGGTATAGGGAAGATAAAAAAGAGAAGAACATTCATCAAGACAGGATCCTCTCTACAAAATAAATTAAAAGAATACTTGAACATAAATCATAGAAAGAGGAAATCACTACAAATCCTATGTAGCTGATGAATCTTCTATCCATGGATATCCATTGATCCCCAATGTCTTAAATTCATTCAAGCAAGATGAAAATGTAAAATGGAAAACAGATAAAACATAATCTGATAGTAACAACTCTCATGAATATCTAATGGCATAAATGTTTACATCATATGCCAACATGCTTACAATTGAAAATACACATAAGTTTATGCTCCCTAAGGCCCCTCTCGGGTCTCTGAACTGAACCCCTTTACAATGTTTTTTCCCAAAATATATAGAATATCCTCTTTACAAAGCTGAGGGATCTGTCATCTTTAGACTTTTCTAAAATTATTAGTTACAAAAAAACATTAACAACTTTTCAACGAACTTCTGTATTCTAGGATTCATTTTTTGAACTAATTAATACATTCAAATATCAACAAACTTCGTGAGTTTGGGTGGAAAAATAGATGATTCCTCGAGTCCTCATGGTGATTTGGCATGCTCCCTCCAGCTGGAAGTTGAAAAATTCTTGGTCTCAAGCTAATTGTGTGGTTTCACAATGTGGGGATAGAACTTGTTGTGAAACTATGCCTTCATCACTTTCGCATCGTCCATATTCACTGTGAAACCTATGTTTTAAACTATGTCAAATATCATGAAGGAAGAAAATTTCTTGTGTTGTCTTCTAATATAGATATGACCTTTTGTTGATAACTCCTTAGCTTCAAAATTACTACCAAGTGTTCGTTAGCACATGAAAATTTTGGGTTCATTGCAAAATGTTTTTTCAACTTTACTAATCCAACTACAAGTCAAGGCTCTTGGTTTCCATTGAGAATGTCAGTCTTGACCTTAGTTCAAAACTATGCATTCAAGATCCAAAGTCTTGATTGGGAGCTTACTTCTTATTAAATCCAAATATTTCAAAACAATAATAAAATAATTATAAAAAATATATATTATATTATCGGTTTGGCTTTAATATTTTACCTTTAGCCTTGGCAAGGAGAATTATTGGCTTGGTTTTTGAAAAAGATTGGGTTTTCTGCTCAAATGAGTACCCCATCTCCAATTCAATGAACTAAGTCGCAACAAATCAAATTTTAGGTCCCAAGAGCAAGCGCCAAGCCACCGAAGAGAGAAGATTATAATTGCACAACACATCGACTAAAGTTTAAATCATTAGTGTATATATACACCAAAAGTTGTGTTCTTTCTACCAATTTGGTATTATTTTCCCTAATGCAAAATAAAAAACGTCGAGCTCCGAGGTGGCGTAAGGAAGCTATAGAAGCATCCAAATGGCAAAGTGCTTGGCGTTTACTTAAGAGTTGCAATATATTTTCCGATGATTAATTGTGTTTAGATGATAGAGCACCAATTGTCAGGCACCGAGTTGACAGTTTTCAAGTGAGGCATTGAGGGGAATAGCTATAAACAATGCAAGGTTTGAGATCCTACAGCTATCAAAAGGTTTTGATAATATGTCAGCAGCTAGGAAATCAAAGGTAGCACCAATATTGCTAAGATAAATGTCCACGAGGTCGCTTTCACAAGGGTTTCATAGGAATGATATAAATTCAATTTATTTAGTTCATATCTCTCCTTTCTCATTTTCCTTTTCGTGGATTATATCATCATTGAAATATTCGAGAGTATCCAGTTGAGTGATGAGGTTTTAGAACAAACATTTATGTCACGGTTGACACCCAGAAATGTTGCATCTGTTGGATCACTTTGCAAGCTTCTTTATTAGTCGACACTAAATAAATTGTTGTTGATGCACATCAGGGATGGTTCGTGAGATTTTGTTATGGCAAGAAAATATGCTCCTTATATTATCTTTATGCATGAAATTAATAGTATAGGATCTTGAATGGAGTTTGGTACTGGAAAAGGTGGAAATGAAGTCCAGTGAACTATGGTTGAGTTCCTTAATCAGCTTGATAGGTTTGAGTCATCAAATTGAATTAAATTGGAGCCATCTTTCGATCACCATCACTTTGTCTACGACTTCTTTAATCGACATTAATAGTCCTTTGTGATTTGACACTCTCGGCTCTTGCACAGAGGATGGGCACAAGTGCCATTGGTGCTTCTCTTATTCTTGGAGGGGTGTTAACCTCTAAGAAAACTATTTCCATTAATCAAGGGATAAAAGACAAGATAGTAAGTGCAACAACCAAGTATATGATAGAGGTTCATAGATTGGCACACTCACAGGGGCATACTGAAATTGTATATCATGGCTTAAAATATATATAAGAAATGATGCTAGGGTCATCCACTTTCTAGTTTGCGCAAATTTTCTAACATGGCTTGGGGAATACAAGGTGAGATCTTGTTGGTGTAGGTCAATTGAGAGATTCTCCAAAATGCCTCCACAAGATTAATGTTGTTTGGTGGATGCACTGGTATGGCACCTTGCACACAATTGTGTGCCTTGAGAGTAGAGGCATCCACAACATAATTTTTATCACCATGGTGATGTATTTCCACTGCATCGCATGTAATCATTTTTTAGAGATGTTTGGGTTTGTGAAGGAGGTATTTAAAACATATGCCAAAGAATGTAATGTTGACTCATTCCAGAGAGATAGATTGTGCCATGTTCTCCATCAAATGAGCTAGTTGGTAAAGGAATTGATTTCATAGGGGAGAACACTTGGCAGTAATTTCAAAGATAAGGAGTAGTCAATAGAAGGTCATATCCATATTAGAAAACAACACAATAACTTTTCTTTCTTCATGATATTTGACATAGTTTAAAACATAGGTTTCACAACGAATTTGGATGTTGCAAAAGTGTTGAAGGCACCATTTTGCAGCAAGTTCTATCCCCACGCTGTGAAACCACACAGTCAGCTTGAGACCAAGACTTTTTCAACTTCCAGCTAGAGAGACAATTCCAAATAACCATGAGGACTTGAGGAATCCTCTATTTTTCCACCAAAATTCATGAATTTTGTTGATATTTGAATGCATTAATTAGTTCAAAAATTAAATACTAGAATATAGGAGTTCGTTTAATGGTTGTTAATGTTTTGTTGTAACTACTTATAATTTTAGAAAAGTATAAAAATGACAGATCCCTCAGCTTTGTAAAGAAGATATTCTATATATTTTGGGAAAAATAATTGTAAAGGGGTTCAGTTCAGAGACCCGAGAGGGGCCTCTCGGGTCTTTTAATTTATTTTGAAGAGAGGATCCCTGCTTGATGGATATTCTTCTCTTTGTTATCTTCACTATACCTCCATCTATCATCACATAACTCTTTGTCTGGTAGGAATTTTTATTTCCTTTGATCTGCATAATGTTATGAATCCATGCCCAATGAAATGCCTCTGCAGACATTATGTTGCCCTCTTTCTTGTTCTTTCTTGCTGATCCACCAAGCATAAAACAATTTAACCCTAAGGAGTCAAATGGGTACTAGGATTGTCCTTCAAGTAGTCTAAGGACAACGTCTAGTGCTAACACCCACATGAACTGAGAAACCACACTAACAACAAAGTACATATGAAGTTGACTATGAGTACGGTAAATAAGATTGTCGACCAATTTTCGATAGAGTGTAGCATCGATAAATGAGTGTTTGATAGTTTTTAGTAAGCTTCACTTCAGCCTGAAAAGGAGTGGAACAATTCTTTTAATCAACCATATTAAAATGTGACAAGAGATCGATGACATATTTATACTAAGAAATGAAAAAACCGTCACATAGTGGTGACACTTGAAGACCCAAAAAATAATGTAGAATGCCAAGATCTGTCATGTCAAAGGAGTCAAAAAGTTGTTTCTTCAATCTAAAGATGAAAGCATTGTTATTTCCAGTAATGATTGAGTCATCAACATATACAACAATAATCAAATTGTTTCCATTCAAGTGGATAACATAAAGATTGTGATTATATTCACACCGTTTGAAGCCAATCCTAAGAAATAAATTTTCAATATTAGCGTACTAGGACCAAGGAGCTTGCTTCAAACCATAAAGTGACTTTTTGAGTCTACATACCAAATTGGAATATGTCACAAATATAGGTTTTTTTTCCATGTAAATTTATTCATATAGGTCACTGTGAAGAAAGGCACACTCCACATCCATCTGATGTACCTTCCAGCCAAAGTGAGCTACAAGGGAAAGAATCAAGAAGACAAAGTTCATGTTTACAAAGGGTGAAAATGTTTCAGCGTATTCATTTCCTTTTTGTTGATAACATACCTTCATGACTAGGTGTGCTTTATGTCACTAAAAAACACCTTCAGAGGTAAATGTGGTCATGTAAACCCATCTACACTTCATAATGTTATTTCCATGAAGTCAAGGAACCAAGTCCTAGGTTTGATTCTTCGGCGAGGAATAACTTTCAGTCTTCATGGCCTATTCCTATTTGGATATTCCTTCAACATATGCGTAGGTAACATGATCAAAGTTTTCAATAACATGATTCATTGAGGAAATTTTACCATGTTTCTTATGACTTCGAGTTTGTTAGCTGTAGGAGACATTACCAAAACAAGGTCCAATGACTTCAATTGTCTTCGAAACCCAACAAAGTAGGCAATAAATAGGTGAAAAGTGGTTCACTTAAGTGGGTTGATAAAAAATTTAGGTTATGTAGTCATTGGACCAGTTGAAACATAAGACATTGGACTAGTCGAATTAGAGATCAATATTCAAGTCAAAATATGTAGAAAGTTTGACAGATCAGTCGAAGGACTGAAGAGGGGAGCATGAGAGCCAATGCATGAGACAACATAAAAGGGAGAATCATGCAACAATCCAGAGGAGCCATTAAAAAACTTAACTCCAGAATGCTTCTCATCAAACCAAACATTATGTTAGATAATAATTGATCGTTGGATAGGATCAAATAACCGATAGGATTTGGACTCTTTAGAGCATCCCATCATGATGTAGGCATGACTCTTTGAATCCAATTTATTTTGATAATCATCAGGAATATGAGCCTAGGAAACACATCTGAACAAACGAACATGGCCAACAAAAGGTTTCTTTCTCTATGATCATTTGACAGGAGTCATGGAAGGAACAACTTGAGTCGAGATGTGATTGAGAAGATAATTGGAACAATACACCGCTTCAGCCTAGAAGCGAGGAGGAAGGTATTTAGCATGTAGAAGACATCTATCCATTTCAAATAATGTCTAATTCTTGCATTCTGCAACTCCATTATGATGAGTTGTGTGAGGAATAGAATGCTTCCAATCAATACCAGATTGAAATAGGTATTCTTCAAAGGGTGGATTGACATACTCACCACCATTTTTTGATCTTAATCTTTTAATGGGTTGACCACATTGCTTTTCGAAAAAGGCGTAGAATTCTTTGAAATTATCAAAGAAAATATTTTTATTCTTGAGGAAAAAGACCCATGTGAAACAAGAGAAATCATCAATGGAAGTTAAAATGTAACTTGTTTTTGGACAAGAATTTCGAAGAAATAAGTTTTGAGGGTGTGAGCAAAAGCAGGAAGGAAAACAATTAGGCATGAAAATGTAGATAGATGCTAAAAAGTAGGTAGAAAAGTAGTCAGGAATGTAAAAGTAGCATGTAGGTGCACAGATGAAAATCATGCCTGAGCAATTAGTTTTAATAGGGTTTTGGGAATAAGAGATTAGGGTTTTGAGCCCTAAATTCTATGTATAAATATGTAATGGGTCAGGTAGAATAGTTTGTTGATGCTGAGTGACTAGGAGATTTAAGTTGTGTTGAAAGTTGAGATAATGATAGGTTGAGGTTGAGATATTAGATAGATATTGAGAAAGAGAGAGTCTATGCCTGAAGGTTATGAAGGTTTTTCAGAGAGAGGCTTTCACTACAGAGTGGATAGGAAGGATGGTGAAGGATAATATGATATATCTATTGTAGCACGGTGCACAAGACTAAGATGAATTGCATGAACAATAATAAAGAAGCCAATCATTGTGGATGTAGCTTAAAGTTTGGTTGAACCATGTTAAATTTTATGTATGAATTGCTTTTTATGTGATTGTTCATTAATGTTCTATTTATGCATAACTACATCCATATATTTTTATTATCTAATTGATGCACAATAATGATGAATGTTACAATGAATAGTTTATGTTACAATATGTGTCACAATGATGTTGCAATCTTAAATTTTACTAAGTAGTCAAGTGAAAATGGACAAAGAATATGATGCACAATGTAGATAAGTAGGATTGAACATGATGATAGCCTCCCATCCCCTTGTCCCTACAGAAACTTGGTTCCTGTAGCCATAATAGATGCCTCAGGTGAGAGTTCACTTGTATGTAGGTGATTCCAAAAGGGATTGTTTTTACAGGGTTTATGGTATAATAAACTAAACCTAGGGTATTACAACCACATGCCAACAAATGGTTCCATTGTCGGGACCTAGAATATGTGATTGAGGGAATGTTTTGGAGGTTGAATAAGAAAGAGATCATCAAATTGATAGAATGTAAGGAACATGAATTTGTTCGGAAAGAGAATAGAAAACCTCAGATGAGAAATGAGAAATGGATGAAAAGGTATGTGTACACAGAAATGCATAATATTGTCTTTAATGAATTTCAGATTATCTTAACTGAGTATCTAGAAATATTAGTGGAGAATACTAGAAGGTACTAAACTAGAACACCGGGAAAATACACTCCTGAGTTGGCAAGACAATTGAACTCTATAAGTAACAAGACTTCTTGCACCCTTTATTTATGGTTGAACAATATATTGGGGGGTTATATTATGAAAATTTCAGTGGATTGTACCTAGTCAGACAAAGTCATAGAGAGGGATTTCTTTAAGGGTCCGCACAAAAGGTTTATGAAAGCATTGGGTACTTGGATAAATATGTTGTTTTGCAACAAGTGTGTTATTATGATGGAGTCTAATTTATAAGGGGCTTCACGCACATATGGTAACTGGTGGATGAACAGACGATAGTATAAAGGTAATAAAAAATGAAGGAAGAAATGAAGAAGGAAGGAAGGGACTGAGGATGTAGATAAATGAAGAAGGTGTATCAAAAGAGGAAACAAGTTTGGAGTACTATGTAGTGGAAGAAGGTACAAGAGGTTGAAGACTACGGCTGAGAAAGGAAAGTTGTGTAGTGAGTTTGAGAGGAGAGTACCATGTCACTACAAAGAAAAAACTTTTTTAGCGGAGGTTATAGAGAATGTTTCTAGTGTTACAAAATTGGAAAAATTGGCAAAAATACCTCTGCTACAACATCTGTTATCGATAGCAGATGTTTTTGCAGATACTATGATGGAAGTTGATTGAAAATAAAAAAATCTAGGCGGACAGAGGTGTTAGCGGATGTTTACAAATCGGTGCATTTGTATAAGGGACAAGCCCCAATACGTACATACACCTACAACACCGGTGAAGTCAACTTAACTTCAAGCATCAGGGTAATAAAATATGAAAGCATCAGGGAAGTAAAATATTTAATCACCGAGGCATTTGTATTATAAGAACAAGGGATTTATCAACAAAATGCATCGACAACGGGTGTTTGATAGTTTTTAATGAGATTCACTTCAGAATGAAAAGGAGTGGAACAAGGCTTTCAATCCACCATCTTAAAATGTGTCAATACATCCATGACATATTTAGACTGAGAAATGAAAAGGCCATCACATAGTGGTGATACTTGAAGACCCAAAAAATAATGCAACATGCCAAGATCTGTCATGTCAAAGGCATCGACAAGTTTTTTCTTCAATCTAAAGATGAGATCATTGTTGTTGCCATTAATGATTAAGTCATCAACATATACAAAAATAATCAAAGTGTCTCCATTGGAGTGGATAGCATAGAGACTATGATTATATTCAAATAGTTTGAAGCCAATCCTAAGAAATAAATTGTCAATCTGAGCATACCAGGACCATGGATCCTACTTCAAACCATAAATCAACTTCTTGAGTCTACATACCAAATTGGAATCCATCACAAATATAGGTGTTTTTTCCATGTAAATTTATTCATATAGGTCACCATGATGAAAGGCACGCTTCACATCCATATGATGGACCTTACAGCCAAAGTGAGCAACAAGGGAAAGAATCAAGTGAAGAGAGTTTATGTTTGCAATGGGGGAAAAGGTTTCAGTGTATTCATTTCCTTCTTGTTGATAAAATGCCTTCATGACTTGGTGTGCTTTATGTGGCCCTGTAAACCCATATGCACTTCACAATGTTATTTCCATGCAGTCGAGGAACCAAGTCCCAGGTTTGATTCTTCGACAAGGAATAAATTTCAATCTTCATGGCCTATTCCTATTCAGGTCGTCCTTTGACATATGAGTAGGTAAAAAGATCAATTTTTTCAAGAGCATGAGTCATTAAGGAAATGATAACATGTTTCTTATGACTTCGGGTTTGTTGTTTGCAGGAGGCATCACCAACATCAGGTCCAGTGGCTTCAAGTGTCCTAGAAACCCAACAAAGTAGGCAATAAATAGGTGAAATGTGGCTCAGTTGAGTAGGTTGATTATAAGTTTGAGGTTATGCAGTCCTTGGACCAGTCGAAATAGAAGACATTGGACTAATCGAATCAAATATTGATAGTCAAGTTGAAATAGGAAGAAAGTTTGATGGATTAGTCGAAGGACTTAAGAGGGGAGAATGAGAGCCAAAATATGAGACAACATCAAAGGGATAATCTTGAAACAATCCAGAAGAGCCATTCAACAACTTAAATCAGGAATACTTCTCATCAAACCGAACATTATATCGAATAATAATTTCTTTTCGGATAGGATCAAATAGCCTATAGGATATCAACTCTTCAGAGTATCCCATCATGATGTAGGCATGACTTCTTAAATCCAATTTATTTCGATAATCATTAGGAATATGATCCCAAGAAATATATCTGAAGAAGCGGAGGTGTCCAATACAAGGTTTATTTCCCTACACTCATTTGACAAGAGTCATGGAAGGAAAAACTCGAGTTGAGATGTGATTGAGAATATAATTGGCACAATACAGTGCTTCATCCCAGAAGCGAGGAGGCAAGTCCTTAGCCTGCAGAAAAAATATATCCATTTCGACCAATGTCTAATTCTTGAATTATGCAACTCCATTATGTTGAGTTATTTGAGGAACTGACTGTTTCCAGTCAATACTAGATTGAAGTAGGTATTCTTCAAAGGGTTGATTGACATACTCACCACAATTTTATGATCTCAAGGATTTAATGGGCTGACCACATTGCTTTTCGATAAAGGCCCAAAATTCTTTCAAATTATCAAAGACAATATTTTTAATCTTCAGGAAAACTACCCATCGGAAACGAGAGAAATAATCAATGGAAGTTAAAATGTACCTTGTTTTTGGACAAGCATTTCGAAGAACTATGTTTTGAGGGTCTGAGCAAAAGCAGGAAGGACACTAATTAGACATGAAAAAGTATATAGATGCTCAAAAGTAGGAAGAAAAGTAGTCGGGAATGCAAAAGAAGAATGCAGGCGCAAAGATAGGAAAATCACGCTCGAGCAATGAGTTGTCATAGGGTTTTGGGGATAAGCGAGTAGGGTTTTGAACCCTAAATTCTATGTATAAATATGTAATGGGTCTGGTAGAATAGTTTGTTGATGTTGAGCAAATATGAGGTTCAATTTGTGCTGAAATTTGAGATAATGATAGGTTGAGTTTGAGATAATAGACTGATATTGAGAGAGAGAGAGAATCTATGTATGAAGGTTATGAAGGTTTTACAGAGAGAGGCTTGCACTGCAGAGTGGCTAAGTAGGATGGGGAAGGATAATATGATATATTTATTGTAGCATGGTGAACAAGCCTGAGATGAATTTCACGAAAAATAATAAAGAAGCCATTCATTTTCGACATATCCCAAAGTTTGGGTGAAGCACATTAAATTCTATGTCTGAATATATTTTTATGTGATTGCTCATGAATGTTATATTTATGCATAACTAGATCTAGATCTTTTTATTATCTGATTGATGCAAAATAATGATGAATGTTATAGTGAATAGTTTATGTTTCAATATGTGTCACAATGATGTTGCATAGTTAAAGTTTACTAAGTAATCAAGTCAAAAGGGAAAAATAATATGATGCACAAGGTAGATAAGCAGGACCGAACATGATGACAACCTCCCATCCCCTTGTCCCTGTAGAAACTTGGTTCCTACAGCCACAATAGATGCCTTAGGTGAGACTTCACTTGCATGGAAGTGATGCCAAAAATGATGGTTTCTAGAAGGTTTGTTGGTAGAATAAACTGAACCTAGGGTCTTACAACCGCATGCCAACAAATGGTTCCTTTATCGGGACCCATAATCTGTGATTGAGGAAATGTTTTGGAGGCCAACTAAGAAAGAGATCACTGAATGGATAGAAAGGAAACAACGAGAATTTGTTCATAAAGAGAATAGAAACCCTAAGATGAGCGATGAGCAATGCATGCAAAGGTATGTGTACACAAAGTTGCATGAGACTTTTTTTGGTGAATTTTCGATTATCTTAACTGAGTGGCTAGAAATATTAGTGGAGAATACTGGAAGGTGCTAAATTGTAGCACTGAGAAACTGGAATCCTAAGTTCGTAAGACATTTGAATTCTGTAAGTAACAAGACTTCCCACACCATTTATCTATGGTCGAACAATATATTCGGGGGTTATATTATGAAATTTGTAGTGGATTGTACCCAGTCATACAAAGTCACAGAGAGGGATTTCTTTAAGGGTTTGTGCAGAAGGTTTATGAAACCATTGGGAACTTGGATAAAGATGTTTTTGTGCGAAAAGTGTATTAATACAATGGAGTCTGATTTCTAAGGGGATTCACAAGCATAGGGTAACTGGGGTATTACAAGAGGATAGTCTAAAGGTAAGAAAAAATGAAGGAAGAAATGAAGAAGGAAGGAAGGGACTGAGGATGTAGAGGAATGAAGAAGGTGTATAAAAAGAAGAAAGAAGTTTGGAGTACTATGTAGTGGAAAAAGGTACAAGAGGTTTAAGACTAGGGCTGAGAAAGGAAAGATTCATAGTGAGTTTGAGAGGAGAGGACCCTTTCAGTACAAGGAAAATACCTTTTAGCGGAGGTTATAGAGAAGGTTTCCAGTGTTACAAAATTGGCAAAAAAAAATATTCTACAACATATGTTATTGATAGCGGATGTTTCTGTGGATATTATAACACAAGTTTATTATAACTAAAATAATATGGGTGGCTAGAGGTGTTAGAAGATGTTTAGAAATCATTGTTTTTGCATAAGGCACAAGCACCGATGCATACATACACCTACAAAACTGGTGTTGTCCACTTAACTTCAAGAACCGGGGCAGTAAAATATGAAAGCAACAGGGTATTAAAATATTTAAGCACCAGGTCGTTTGTTTTATAAGCACCGTGGCGTTAAAAAAAAATGCACTGGGAGAGTTAAAAATAATTAATCACCAGGGCTTTCTTCAAAGAATGCACCGATGCATTATTAATAAGAAGGCACCAATGTTGTCTAAAATAATATGCACCGGTGCAATACAGGGAAAAACACCCATGTGCATTAAAAATCGAAAGCACTGATGCTTTTCTATAACAAACAAGACATAGTGCTTATTAATAACACAATAGCACTAGTGCGTATCAATAACACATATGCACCGGTGCTTCGTATAATATTAACACACTGATGGCCAAATTTTTAATAAAATTTTGTGGTATTAAATTAATATTGAAACCAATGCTAATTGATTACATAAAAACACCGGTGATAATTTCATATGAAACACATATGTTATTTTTAATATTAAAATTTTCAATGAGATTAATAATTAAAAGACACTGAGAAACATCAACCTATGATAGTGCAATTATTATTATTTTTTAATTCCATTATTTATCAAAAAATTTACATATATCTTATATTTTGATTAGTGAATTTGGATATGATGTTTGGATTAATTTGTTATATCATCATATTTTGCATCTCTTCGTTATAATATTTAGTCATCCATATATTTAATCAGTGATGTAACATTTTACAGTGACATTGAACAACACAATAGAATAAATTAAAACATATTTTATTATATGAATAAGAGGGTCTTTGTCATACAAAACGGGGCACTTATCGGTAATCCCTTCTCTTTCAATTGGGACACTATGTCCATTACATTAAACAAAAATGTCTTATTGTCACAGACAATTATTTCAAAAAAATATAATTGCAACTTGCATTGATATCCAAATATATTGGTCATCATTCTTCACTTGAACCATTGTTAATGCTCAAGCTACTTCCATGCCTTGTGTTATTTTGTTGAATGTTTGGTTGATTTTCTCGATTGTTTTTTTCTTCTTGAAGTTCCATCTACAAACATAAAAATAAACTATAACGAGTCTATCTACATTGGTGAGAATAATGAAAATTGAAATAAATAATATATATGAATGTAAATTGAAAAGTGACATACCTCCAAATCAAGAAGTGACTCATAAATCATACACATATGTTCAAAATCAAATATCATGCCTTGTTTCAATGATC